>SMOB01000137.1:0-244915 GCA_007388105.1 Coniochaeta prunicola | reverse complement strand
ATGCCCGGTGCTGCCGCTGCTCTCTGGCATCGCCGCCTCCTTCGCCATGTCATCGAAATCATCACCATATAACTCCACATACTCCACCCCACCCCCACACGCACCACTCGCGACGCGCGGACGCGCCGAGGGCCGCGGCGGCGCGGCGGGGGCGGCCCGGTGGCGCAGGAAGATGGGGAAGATGCCGACGACAAGGCGAAGGAGGCGTCGATGCCAGAGAGCAGCGGCAGCACCGGGCATGGCGACGTCCAGACCCCGGAGCCGGAGGACCCCAGACCGCCGCGCCTGAGAACCCACAAGACGCACGGCCTCCGACCGGGCGACACCGTCCCGCTAAGACGGCTCAAGGGCCCGGTCGAGATAATGGCTACGGCGTTCGCGTGCGCGCACTCGGTGCCCTCGCTGGGGTACGTGTTCTACGCGGTTACGCCCAGGCTGCGGCCCGAGTACCGCGGTCTTTCGGGCCCGGAGCTGCGCGATCTCCGGCTTGAGGGAAAGGAGCTGACGGCGCCGCATCGGACGCCCGTGTTTGCGTTCCTGGGGGATGGCACGGCGGAGACGTTGGCTGCCGGGCCGGAGTGGTTGCGGGATGGGGTCGGGGTGGTTGTTACGGAGTGTAGTTTCTTGTATCCCGAGCATAGGCCGGTGGCGGAGAGGACGAAGCACACGATTTGGGAGGACTTGGAGGCTGTGGTGAGGAGGTGGCCGCGGACGACGTTTGTGGTTACGCATTTTAGTCTGAGGTATAGTGATGAGGAGGTGCGGCGGTTCTTTGCCCGGATGGAGGGGTTGGGCAATGTGGTGATCTGGTGTTGAGGTTGTGGCAATAGGGGCTAGGACGGGCTACAGTGGGTGAGAGTGTTAGGGTTTCCTCCGGAGCTAGCCACGCCGGAGTGACCTGGTGTTCCCACAGGACTGTAGCAGGGGTCATGATAGGAGATGCTGACCGACTACCTAAGGGCCGTACATATGGTGGTATACACTGGTGGCTATTGCCAGGCCATACATCAATAACAGCGTGGCCGAAGGGCTCCGACAGGCTAGAGGCCCTCGCCTGACAATTCACGCACACGAAGCTCACCGCTCTCGTGTCTTCGTTTTGCTGTCTTGCACAGCGACACAATATGTCCAATCCAATCGCAGCTTCAATACAGCCCTCCCGCCTTCTTCGAGACTTCTCCTACTTTCAGGACACCTACCTCCTCCGTACGTACCACAAATAACCACGATAGGCAACCCCCAGCACACCAGCAAAGGTCGCCCAGCCCAGGAAGGCCAGATCCAAGTTCTGCGCCCGCCAGACCGACATCCTCGCATCAGCAGTCTGCAGATGGAGAGGCCGCATCATCACCACAGAGCTCTCCAGCCCTCCGCCATCCTCGGCATTCCGCGAATCCGGCGTCGTCGGGCTCCTGCTAAACATGCGGTCGTACATGACCTCCTCGATCAGATCAGCGGCATAATACTTCTTGCGCGCCGACACGCGCGCGACGTGTGCCATGCGCAGCACGTTCAGGGCCACGAGCCCGTCGGCGTCTAGTAGTATGGCGCGGCACTTGGCGGCGATCTCGGGAGCCGAGAAGCGGGCCTTGTCGAGCGCGAGGCCCACGCCGGCGGCCTCGGCGCGCAGGCCGTTGAGCGGCTGGTCGAAGAAGAAGCCCATGCAGAGCATGGGCGTGCCGTGGAAGAGGGCCTCGTTGACGCTGCCGCCGCCGCCGTGCGTGGCGAAGAGGACGGTTTGGGGGCGGTCGAGGATAGCGCGCTGGGGGGCGAAGGGTGTGAAGTGCCAGGCTGGGTCTGTGTTGGCTAGGATGGCGTGGACGGGGAGGCTGCTAGCGCTGCTGCCGTGCACGGGGTGTTGTTGGGGGAAGAGGCTGCGTTGGGTCTCGTTGGCGACCCATATAACTCTGTCGATCAGCTTCTCGCGGAGGAGGGCTGTGAAGGCGTCTAGGAAAGGCGTGAGGTGGTGGGGTTGTAGTTGGATGTGTGTCCCAAACGACACGTAGACTACGCGGCGGTCTCCATGCAGGAACTCCTCCAGCTTTACGTCAAGTGGCGGATACTCATCCGTCAAAATTGGGCCGACCGCGGCCACCATGGGCGGCAGGTCCTTGGGCGTCTCCAGGCCCCAGAAGGAGTTCACGAGGGCCAGACAGTCGGGAGTGCGCTGCACCGCGGGCAGCGAGTAGTACACCCCGGCGCTTCGCCGCATGGAACGCACGAACTGGAGGTGGTGCACTATGGCGGGCAGGGCCCGGAGGGGTCTCAGCTCGGCGCGCAGGCGCGTCCATATCGAGGCGTGCTCGCTCGAGAGTGCGTCGATCTGGAAGCCGGGCACGCCGGGGATGTGCGGGACTTTAGCGATGCCGTAGGGCATCTGCGGCCACACTAGCGCTGCGGGGATGCCGGTGAGGCGCTGGATGTCCCTGGCGGCGTCGACGAAGAAGTCGGCTACGATGACATCGGGCCTGTTCGCGGCGACGATCCGCTTGAGGTGGGCGAAGTCTGAGGTCCAGAAGGAGTCGACGGTGAGTTTAGGCCGGAAATAGCCCCGGTAGTCTCGCCGCGGATCAGACTGCTGCATGTCCACGTAGTGCGCGGCCTCTTCCTCAGCCGTCATAGGCTCTCCCATGGTGTGTGTCCGCGAGACGAAGCGGTAGTACTCTGATTGAACCCATTTCTCCTGCCCTCTGTGAGTCGCGAACTCTATCCTGTGACCACGCTGGGCCAGGATGCGACCCAGCTCTAGTACGGGTGCTGATTGGAGGTAGCCAGTGTCAGTTCAGAGGTAGCTTTCTTGTGAGTGGCTGCATGGCTCAGACCTACCTGCATGTGTGAAGCCACCGGTTCCGACGACGAGGAGCACGGTGGCTGGCTCGATAGATACCTTTGCATCTTTGCGAGACATGCCTTACCGGAGTCGTGGTCCATATGATGGTGCTGTTGGAACACACCCAGGTACATCATAGTAGGTAGGAGTCGTGCGATGTCATGACATGATGGGTGGGTCCCTCTACCCCTGCATCATTGTCTTGCCCCCGTAGACCAATCAACCATGCCTGGTATGTCAGAATGCCTGTTGCATCCGTGAAGTCATGGTTTGGAAGCAAGCTTCTCGGCCGATCCATAGCGCAGAGATTCAGAGAGATCTGGCACTTGTCGTAGTGAAAACTGCACATAATTTCACTATGGGTGCAGTGAGATACAGGTGAAGGCTCGTCGTATTCTCCTGTACGCAGAAAAGTTCGAGACCAGCCCCGGAAAGTGTCCCGAGCACGGGAACTGCCGAGATGACAGTGGAGAATTACTCCGATTCGACCTTCCATTGATGATTCAAGACTTGGAAACGAGATTGTGCAAGGCCGAGAGACAGGCAATAATGTATGGCAACCGAGACAGCGGGCTTATCGTAGGACACGCGCCAGTCGTTGCACTAGGTAGTTCTCGTCATCCTGATCTAGGAGATACGATAGCATTTCCGAAGAGTGATGCGTGCCACGGTGCCAGTGATCAGCGGCACAATGTTGGACCTTTCTGCGGGGTTGCTTATCATGCAACGTCAATTATATACTCTCATCATCATCGCTCTCGAGTGTCCATCGGCAATTCTCTCAGTCAAACCTGTCCAAACGAGGACATTCTTCATGACAGTCTTCTGGAACCGTCATGGCATCGAACCCGGATAACCTACCGACTCCATCATCCCTAAATCCAGAGAAGTTGACGGCCTCGTGCCACTGCGGGCGCGTCAAGCTCGAACTGCCCACGCCGCCAACCAAGATCAACGAATGCCGCTGCTCGATCTGTTATCGGTACGGAGCACTGTGGGCGTACTACCCTCGCGACGACGTCCTGGTCACGGCCGAAGAGCCTGGACTACGGTCTTATGTTAGGCGCGACGAAGGAGCTAGAGGCAGCATCGGCTTCTACCAGTGCGCTCACTGCGGCTGCATGACGCACTGGTGGCCTCAGCCAGAACAGGTCAAGCCGGAACCCGGCTGGTCTAGAATAGGAGTGAACACGAGGATGCTGCCAGAGAGCGTGCTGGACGGGGTGGAGAGGAGGCTTGAGAGGTGTTGATCCGCGATCTGCATTGAATTCACTATGCAGTAAAACATTTTTGCGTTTCTCTGTCGATGATCGATGGCGTCGAGAACTTTAATGGCTGTTTGGTGGGCCGTCTAAGGCCCTGTGACGCGGTAAGTGGGAACCGTTGCGGGACGGAGTCTGGAATACAGTCAAGGGAGAATTGAATCAGAGTTTCAAGCTTCTGGGCGTGGTATTGGACATCTGATGTCTATGTCCAAGAAATGGATGTTAATTTGCACTTCAAAGCTATCTTGCTATTTCGTCCAGCGCCCGTAATAACAATGACTGTGCCTATTGTCTCGTCGCAGAATGTCACGGATGTACTGCAGCAGATTCAGTCTCTTTCTTTGAGTCGAACCTGGAGAAGAAAGAATAACTAACGTTTGTGAAGGTACTTTCGGATGGCAGCACTTTCCTAGAGAATCTCCTGTATTCATTCTCTCTACTGTGGTACTGCTGTAATGTTTGCACGTCACTTTTGGCCCCGACGTCATCAACGGCACGTTGCCGGTTAGTGCCAAGTTTTTCTTGGATGCAAGTGCCAGCAAGGAAAGAGCTGAAACGCGGTTTCCCTTGAAAGGCAGTTGCGGCGGCCAATCACCTCCGCCAATTTTTACTCTAATTCGCTGTTGCCCGCTAAATCTGCGAGCCATCATTGGCTGCCGTATTGCTACAACCCTTTGACGTCAGTCATCTCTGATCAAACAAGCAACGAAAAGCCTTAACCACCACTACGCACTTGATAAATATCCAGATCTCGCACTCTTCTCAGCTTTTTACTGCAGTTTACTCACAGTCAACAACTTCTTCTCAGCCGCAGCAAACCTAACTGTCGCAGGCCGCTGTCTTGGATAGACGGCTATTGAGCCCCGGTACTGTGTGATCTGCTCCCACGCGTAGCCATCACTTATTGCCCGCCGACTTCACCATTCCCACGAAGGTTACTTGTACGCCAAGATGGGTTTCTTCAGTCGACAACCTCGCGATGGTCCCGCTCCAGCTGCGGGCACCGCCACCAACGGCCATCGCCGCGCTGCACGTGAGCGCAGCGTGCCATACTCCATGTCTACTAAGCCTTCGTTCGGTCAGTGGCTGAAGTATACCTGGCTTGACATCCTGTCGATGGCCATTCTGGGAGCTATTGGTCTTGGCGTAAGTTGTTTCTCTCATTGACATATAGCTACGAAGACACCTACTAACACGCACCTCTCAGGTATACGAGGCACACCCGGCACCGACTCGCTCTTTCGCAGTGACATTCTCTGACGGCGAGGTTGTCTTTCCCGAGTTTGCCTATCCGAACCGGAAGGAGATCGTAAGTCGAGCACTTCCCCAAGCTATCCAATAATAAGTAACTGACCCTGAGCGACTAGGTACCCATCTGGGCCGCTGCTCTCCTGGCCTCCCTCATCCCAATTTTCGTCATCCTCATGATGCAGATCCGGATTCGCTCATTCTGGGACGCAAACAACGCCATCATCGGCCTCCTGTACGCCCTAATTAGCGCCGCTGTCTTCCAGGTTTTCATCAAGTGGCTCATCGGCGGTCTGCGACCCCACTTCCTCACTGTGTGCAAGCCGGATATCAGCCTGGCCAGCAACACTCCGGGCATCGTCGGCGAGGGTTACAACGCCAAGGGCTTCGGACAGATCTACTACACACGTGAGATCTGCACAGGAGATATCGACGAGATCGACGACAGTCTCGAGTCCATGCCCAGCGGCCATACGACAGCCGCCTTTGCGGGTTTCGTCTTCCTGTACTTGTACCTCAACGCCAAGCTGAAGGTTTTCTCCAACTACCACCCTGCCATGTGGAAGCTGATCGCAATCTACGCCCCCATCCTCGGCGCCTGCCTGATCGGCGGAGCCCTCACTATCGATGAGTTCCACAACTGGTACGACATCCTTGCCGGCGCCGTCATCGGCACCATGATGGCCTTCTCGGCCTACCGCATGGTCTACGCCGCCATCTGGGACTGGCGGTACAACCACATCCCGCTCAACCGCGGCGTGCCTTTCGAGTTCGGCCGGCCCGAGCTGGCCAACGCCACCTTTACCCGCCGCGTCGGATGGGGCACGCACACTGGCACCGATGCCTACCACGAGAAGTATGGTGTTGGTGGCCCGCATCACGGACCTGGCCTCTCCCGTAAGCCGGTTGGAACTGGTCCCGCGACTGCGCCTGAGCATATGGTTTAAGCAGTGCCTTTGAAAGTGTCTCGTTGAAAGCTCGAGAGCTGCGTGATGCCGTTATTCGCTATCGACGATGTATCGTTGTTGAATATGCTGTACTTGTACGGGGACGAAAAGGGCCATTTCTAGGCGTATGAGGCGTTTTGCACTGGGCACGGAATACGGCGCCAGTTATGTTTTGTTATGATACCATAGCAGTAACGAAGGATGTGGACCGGCTAGGCCGTGTCTTTTGGTGGAGTACATAGTAATGATAATGGCATTCGGAAACAATCAAGAACTGTAGCATGTGGAGACCCAATGTGAGCTCTCGCCGGTACGGGCAGACGTGCGTGATTCAATGCCGGGACGAGCCAAGCTTCGATCAATGCTTGACAGGTCTCCGCCCCCAGGCAAAGTCCTCCATGTACTGAAGCGAACGCCTAGCATTTTCAATCAGAACTATAGTTAAGTATCACAAGTATGCCGTGCCCAAGTAGATATATGAGCATCCATAAGCTGCCGGCGTCCAGGCTTCGAGACAAATGAATAATATTGAAAGCTGACATGCAGTACTTCGCTCAGCTGGCCTCGTCATGTTTAAAAAGATAATTTATCATTGTTAAGGCAGACCAATATAACAAGTCCAGCGGCTCTTGTTTATATGAACACTGCAGAAGACATTATCCTCAGTACGTAATGGCACTCATGGCGTATCAGCATTACCTTACGATGCAACAATGAGTGTATTATTCATGTGATTACGGTCCGGCCGAACATCGGGAGGGGTTAATGAGTCGGGTATCAGCGGTGTGCGAAGCACCAGGTTTACAATAGATCTCGCATCTACATTTATTCGTTTCCAACAGCACTGAATGCCAGTGGTGAACCAGAGAGGCTGTTGCGTAACTGGCTGAAGAAGATATATTGTTGGGGCCCTTCAAAGACGGATACAGAAAAATTACCGCCGCAGTAGTAGTGCGGCGTGATCCCTCTCTCCTCGCTCTGCCATGGCCCTGGATCATGTCCAGCGACTTGCCCTCTATTCCTGAATGCAAGGTGCTGCACATAGCAGAACTACCATGTGAAGAGAATATAGTGTTTCGGGACTCGACCTTTTTTGGAGCAAACACTGGCGATCTTCCACTCCCCGAGCGGGTCCGGCAAAGAGATACAGAAGTGAACGGTGCTCACCCTCGAAGAGCATACCGTCCCCCGATAGTGTTTGATGAGTTGGGTCTCATTGTGAAGTACGGCTCAGAGATCACGGTAGCGGAAGGGCAGTGTCTCTGGTATTTCAATAAGCACATGAAGGACGAGGTACCTACACCAGAAGTATTCGGTTGGTGTCGCGATGATGGCGACACGTTTATCTATATGCAGCTTATCCGCGGACAGACCTTAGAGGAGGCCTGGCCGTTGATGAGTGAGAAAGAGAGGGCCTCAATCTGTGAGCAGCTGCGCGGAAATGTTGTCGCATGGCGCCGTCTTCGGCAGGAGTCGGAGCCGTATTACATCGGTAAGTAACGACACAAATGATTGCAAGGACCCATTTTGCTGACAAGTATAGGCCACATCGGACGCCAAGGTGTAGGCGACATCATATTCAGAAACGCCGGAAATCCGAATCCTGGACCTTTTTTCTTGCAAACTTAACGGCGTTTCACGACTTTTTCGCTCGATACTCCAGTCGTTGTCACCCGGGGTGGAACCCGCGGCGCGACTTTCCGGAGCTCGCTGGACTGACGGACGATCGGCCCGTCGTCTTCACCCACGCGGATCTGAACCGACACAATATCATGGTCTCGTTGCCCGGCGGCGGAGCAGACTCTCCATGCAGGGTGCTTGCCATCTTGGACTGGCACCAGTTCGGTTGGTATCCGGCTGACTGGGAGTGGCTGAAGGTACAGTGGATGTGTGAGCCGATAGGGGGCGGACGACGAGACACGGCGTGGCTGGACCAGATTGTTGACCGGGCTGACGAGGGATACGCTTATGCTTGGGAGTACATAAACAGTTCTCTGTAGCCGGTGACTCGGCAAGAACTTGGACTCGTCACTCACAATGTCAGGGTTCCATTCACAAAGATGTCGTTACTCCTCGCGCGTTTACGACTTTGTAAATGTCCTTAATCTCACCGCTGATGAGACCTATCACGTTCTTTAGAAAAGTGTGACTGCCGCTATTTGGAAACGTCTTATCATGACTTGCACAGTAATCTTACCGCAATATACCACTATTGACATTTCGTAAGATTCTCTGCTGACTCACTGCTCTAGATGTAAGTATTCCTCCACATTTACGCACATTTACGAGAGGCATACAACTGACTGAGGATCAGCAAAGCCAGAACTTGAACTTGGCGTTGTGCGCATCTGATAGCAGCGCGCCGTCACACATGTATTCCCTCTCCTCTCCAGCTGCTGCCACAACTAGTAGGGTTCTTGATCGGCGTCACCGAGCTGAGCTGAGATGGTTTGATTCGCACAATTTGGGAAAAGACTTGCCCGTAAGCAGTCATCGCACTCTAATGAAATCGACTCGAGTCCAGTTAGTGACGCGAACAGTGCCTCACCTGAATCTAATATTGACTGCCACGGTGTCCGCAAGGACGTGCGTCGCCAGCAGTGAGCTGATCGCCATGCGCCAAGGCGGATCAACGGCGTGAAAGTCGACACTATTGAAGCTCGGCAGAGCAACACAGTGCGAGGAACCCTATTGTGCCACTCAGAGGCGTCTGCACACGTGTATTTCTCGATGAGGTCCACTCGAAGGATTATTTTCCTGTTGGCGTCCTTGAAATCCCGTCCAAGCCACTAGTCGCCGAAGCTGAAGCAATATCCAAGGAAAAAGGCTGGGGCGACAAAAGGATCTCCATCCAATTGCCACAGTGCCAAGGGAAGATGAAGCTATTGCGGTATAAACAAAGGGACTTTATGGTGCTGAGAGATCAGGGGCTCTCGCTAAGTTTAGGGCTGGCTATCGCGTAATCCCAGGTTCTTGTAGGCTTGGCACCTTAGGGCAGTCGTTAATATACGCGGTGCCCCTCAACTGCCAAGTCTACAAGTACTTCTTTGCCTTCTGGAGGAGATTTCGCATTTCCTTGGTACCAGCCAGATCGGACCTCGTACTGGCTTCCACTTTAGAAGACACGCTTTCTTGGCACAAATAAATCCTTCCAAGTCTGGTCTAGCAGCTATGCACTATTGAAAATTGTGTCGCTCATCGTCGACAATGCAGTGCAACTCAACAACCGGGAGATTTAAGGAGCAGCACAAGCTGCTCCCCGGACCCGGAGGGTTGCATTCGGCGATGGCAGGTAATGATATCCCGGTAAAGTGATGAGCCTCAATCCTTCTTCTCCTCACCTTGCTGTGTTACACCAACTTCTCCTCTTCTTCACTCGTTTGACCTGTTTTCGGCCAGGAGGGGGGAAATCACTCATTTGCACAGACTTTTTGCTGTGCAAGTGCCTCCTTTCTTCGCGGTAGCGTCCGTCGCTCCGTCCACTCGCTTAATAAGCCTGTACAGGGACCCGCGAGACTCTGCGTGGTAGCAGAGTCCGGCACAATGGCAGGCAGGATGTTGCTACGAAGCCTCACTGTTGCGGCTTTGGCCCTCTTCCACAGCGGCGAGTGTCTGTCGTCGACGGATACTATCACATGGGGCGGCGACAACTCCAGGGCTGGCTACTTTCCGAACAACAACATGGACCCGGCAGTGGTGACCAGCAGCCAGTTCGACCAGGTCTTCAAGGTCCAGCTACCGGGGAACTATCTGGGCCAGAAGGAGAAGATATTCTCGCAGCCGCTCATCTACACACCCAAGAACGGCGACGGGACACAATACGTCTACTGGGCTACGGCTCAGAACAATGTGTACAAGATGAACGCCAAGACCGGCCAGATTATCGCCACCAGGAATCTGCACATCCCCTTCATGTCCCAGGATCTGTCGGGTGAGAACCAGCAGACACCGGGCTACTGCCAGGACATCAACCCTACGGTTGGTATCATCGGCACGGGCGTCATAGACCCGGACACGGACACCCTGTATCTCTCGGCAAAGACGTACGAGGACCAGACCAAGATAGGGGTCCCGCAAGGCCGTCCTGCGGGCCGCATCTACATCCATGCCATTGACGTAAATGACCTGAGCGAGCGGCCAGGCTTTCCCATCAACTTCGAGGGTCTCGGAGCGCGGAACAACCCTGCCCGTCTTTTCAACGGTGGCATCCAGAATCAGCGCCCCGGTCTGCTCCATCCCACCGGTAGCGACTACATCTACGCTGGCTTCGGATCCCATTGTGTCAACTACAATTTCACCGGCTGGGTTATAGGCTGGCACAAGACCACGGGCCAGATCGTGGAGCACTTCGCCACTCAGGGGGAGGGTGTCGACAGTCCGAAGAAGGGCGCCAGTCTGTGGATGTCTGGCGGCGGCATCGCATCTGATAACAAGGGCAGCCTTTTTTTTGCGACTGGAAACGGATACAGTGGCCAAGTGAAGGATATTCCCATTAATCGCGGTAGTCCGCCGACGTCACTCGAGGAGGCTGCCGTACACATGACTTATAACCCCGACGGGAGCCTCACCGTAGTCGACTTTTTCATGCCAGCAAACAAGGGCTATCTCGATGGCGGTGACCTCGATCTCGGCACGAGCCCAGTGGCCATACTCCCTTCAGATCCATTTGCCTGTGGGGATATCAAGCGCATGGGGGTGGTTACGGTAAGTCCGTCCATCCGGCTAGCTCTAAGACTCGCGCTAACATAACCTAACCCTAAGGGTAAAGATCATACAACATGGTTTCTGAATCTGGACGACCTCGGCGGCTACAAGACTGGCGTTGACAAGGGAAATCGCGTCATCGGATCTTATTCTAACGAGAACTCGGTGTACGCCGGCGTCGGTGTCTACCCCCTTGAAGGTGGATACGTGTACGTCAACGTGATCGGTTATAGGTCACGAGTCTTCAAGTTCAGCTGCTCGGGCGGCGTTCCCTCCTTCACTCGAGTCGCTGAGTCTCCCGAGGGTAAGAATGGTTTCGGTGTTTCCCACGGCACGGTCACCTCGCTCAACGGCCAGCCTGGAACTGGCCTCTTTTGGGTGACTGACGTCGACGATAACAACCCGCAGAAATATTCATTCAGGATCTATGAGGCCGTTCCCACCGGTGAAGTCCTGAGGTTGGTCAAGGGTTTCGACGTCCCCGGCATCAACAAGTTCACGAGGCCTCATTTCGGAGATGGAATTGTTTACTTTGGCTCGTCTCAGGGCCTTGTATATGCCTACGGTGCACCGACGAACCCGTCGCTGAACTGCACTGCGGGCCCCATCGACTTCGGTACAGTTGGTATCGGTGACCAGTCTACCGCGAAGACCATAACCTGCACGGCAAAGATTGCTTTGACAGTGGCCAACTTCACCCTTGCTTCAGCTGACTTCAGCGCTGCCGGACTACCTACCTTCCCCCGACAGATGGCTGCCCAAACGTCCTTCAGCTTCCAGGCTGCGTTCAACCCCACCACGTATGGCAATCTGTCGGGTATCGTCGCCTTCACTACAACCAACAATGTCGGCGGCTATGCTACCACGACATCTGTCCGCCTGACGGGCACGGGTGAGAGTGCCGGTGCTTTGTTGGATGTCTCCCCAGACCATGTCACCTTCGCCCAGGCCGTTGTTGGCTCAGATACCATGGTCGATTCCGTGCTTCTCTTCAACGCGGGCAAGTCGGTCCTCAATATGCAGAGCATTGAATTCTCAGAGGCCAGTCTGGCTGGCCCATTCGTGGCCGCCAACGTCACGGGGAACCAGGCTCAGTTCGGCTTATTCACGCTAGGCAATCTCCCTTCAACCATCGATGCCTTGTCCCAGCAGCTCGTGACAGTAGCCTTCAATCCATCTACGAGCGGAGATTACGCGCTTTACATCAACATCACCTCAGATGGCGGTGCTGCGGGTATCACAATCACGGCCAGCGCCGGCCAGTCTCCTGTCGCTCTCATCCAGCTTGAGTCGCCAGACGGCTCCGGTTGGCAGACATGGACTCCGTCTTCAGGTAATCTTTTGTCATTTGGAGAGGTCCTGCAGAATACGGATCGCCGGTTGCGATTCCGGATTACTAATACTGCTCCTGCCGGATCGGTGTCGCTCAACATCCCCATATCCAAACCACCATTTGGTGTCCCCGGCCTCATCAACACCGTGAACCAAGCCGACCTGGGTGAAGGTACCGTAATTCCGGCAGGACAGTATGCCGAGGCCATCATCGTCTGCACGGCGCCGAAGACGCAGTGGAATACTGATTCTTACACAAACGTCACCTCGTGGATCATCAACACCAACGACGTCAACCTCGGCAAGGTCGAAGTGCCCTTCACCTGCACCTCCATAGCCCAGCAGGGCGGCCCCTTGAAGGACGACGGCCAGGGAGTGTACCGCTATGTGGGCTGCTTCCGGGAGAATTACCCTTCCGGCCGCCAACTGAAGCAGCAGCTCTACGGCAGCGACGACAACACAGCGGACAAGTGTCTCACGGCATGTGCAGTCAAGGGCTTCAATTGGTGTGCCACACAATACCACAGAGAATGCTGGGGAGGGACGACTCCCCCTGCCGTGCAGGTGGGTGAGGAAAGCTGCGGCTTCGACTGCTCAGGCGACATCAACCAGTGGTGTGGCGGTGACGGCGTTGGAGCCACGGCGGGCAACCCACATCTCTCTGTGTATGCCACTAATACGACGCTACCGGCCAACCCTGGAGGACCTTATGTCAACCCGGGAGTGAATGGCTACGTCAGCATCGGCTGCTACACTGAGGCCACTAACGGCCGAGCACTGGCGAAGGGCGTCGACACAGGGGGTGTCAAGACCGTCGCTGCTTGTATCAACGCCTGTTCTGCCCTCAACTACATACTAATTGGCTTGGAATACGGAGGCGAATGTTGGTGCCAAGACCAGTTCACAAGTGGTGCCGTGCCCACCGCCATCACAGAGTGCTCCATGACCTGCAAAGACAACAGTACCGAGTACTGCGGTGCCGGGCAGCGCCTGAACGTTTACCAGCGCGAAGGCACCGGTCCGGCTCCCATCGGATCGTCCACCACCCTGTCAACCACCACAACCACGTCCTCGGGTGGCTCCTCGTCCCCCACGGCCACGGGCCCGTCCATCCGGCAGACGGTCGGCCTGTATCGGTACCAGGGCTGCTACGACGAGACGACGCAGGGCGGGCGGTCCCTGGGCGGCAAGACGTACACGGACGACGGCATGACGCTCGAGGCGTGTGCGACCGCCTGCGCGGGCTTCACGTGGTGGGGCACCGAGTACACCCGCGAGTGCTACTGCGGCAACGAGTTGCGCGGCAACACGGCGCTCGACGTCGACCAGACGACCTGTAACCTGCTGTGTAAGGGCGACGCTACGCAGTACTGCGGCGGTCGGAGCCGGCTGTCTGTCTACAAGTTTGACGCGTCGCTTAATGTCACGACTAGCTCTAGCTCGACGACGTCCCCGACTTCGACTTCGGATAGTACTACGTCGACTGAAACCTCGACTACTGAGACGTCCACGTCGACGTCTGATAGTTCGACCTCTACTTCCGAGAGCCCGACCTCAACCTCTGAGACTTCGACCTTGACTTCTGAGACTTCGACTTCTGACGTCTCGACCTCCGAAACGTCGACTTCAGAGTCGTCCACGTCGACCTCGGAGACCTCGACTTCCGAGACCACAACGTCCGAAATTTCAACTTCCACTACCGAGACATCGACCTCAGAAACCTCGACCTCGACAGTTGAGACTTCGGAGACATCGACAACTACAACGGAGACCTCAACAACTGAGACCTCAGAGACGTCGACTTTGGCAACTGAAACTTCAACCTCCGAGACCTCCATTTCAGAGACCTCAACTTCCGATACTTCGACTTCTGAGGTTTCGAGTTCGACAACGGAGACGTCGACAACTGAGGCCTCAACCTTTGAGACATCAGCATCTGAGACTTCGACTTCGACATCTGAAACCTCCACTTCAGAGTCCTCGACTTCGACAACAGAGACGTCGACTTCAGAGACCTCGACCTCTGAGACATCAACCTCAACTTCGGGAAGCTCGACCTCCACAGAGTCAACGTTCACCTCAGAGACCGTGACGACAGAATCCAGCACAGAGAGCAGCACAACCACCAGCTCAACAACCAGCCCAACCTCCTCCTCCTCCAGCTCGAGCACCACCACCTCCACATCCAGCACAAGCACAAGCAGCACCTCGACCACCACATCCGCCAGCGCGACGCCCACGCCCCTCTGGCCTGGCAACGCCAACTTCACGTACTACGGGTGCGTATCCGAGCCGTCCAACGGCCGCCTGCTGACCAAGCAGGTCGTCAACGCGGCCGACATGACGCAGGACAAGTGCCTCTCGGCCTGCTGGATGTACAACTACGCTGGAATTGAGTACGGCAAGGAATGTTGGTGCGGAAACGGGCCTCTCAACTGGGCTGGCAACCCCGGCGCCACGCCGGGGGAGAACGCTACGGAGGCGGAGTGCAGCAAGGACTGTCCCGGGGACGCGAGGCAGAAGTGCGGGGCGGGGAAGAGGATGAATCTTTTTTGGCAGGATCCGGCTAAGAAGACGGGTTAGATTGATTGGGATTGTTGGGTTGGGATGGGTTGGGGGGACGGGGGCGTTGGTGGTCACGTCTGGGGATGGGGATGGGGGGGAGAAAAAGGGGCGCCGGGGATGGGTGATTATGTAATCCTTGGGATTTTACCTGGTTGGATGTCATTCATGTACATGTACTTGAGCCTTCTTCAGAAATATTTTGGTAATTGAATTTAGATTTCACTTCTGTCATTCTCTGTTTCCTTGGGTGGAAGGGTCAGATGTATTATGCATTTGAAGAGAACCCTGTGAGGCTGGTCGTTTCTCTTGCGGTGGTACGATCCGGGTAGCAGTCCTGCTGTTAGCCCAGACATATGCCTAGGTACCTACCTTACCTAAAGTACCTACCTTGTACTCCAAGTGCTTAGGCAGGCAGTCAAGAGCGAGCTATTCGGTACGGCTAGCCAGATCTGCCTTATTGAGTGACAATGCACCCGCTTGTCCTTGTCGAGCACGTAAAATCAATATTCCAATCTTCCAAATCATTTTCTTGAGCTCGATTCCCAAGCATCAACAATACTACTGAACAAGCCAGCAACCCGACCTCCAGATGCTTAGAACCTGTCCGTCTTTTTGCCGCCTCCGCCTGGTAGTCCCCAGTATCACTTTCTTTTTCGCGCTGTTTTGCAAAGCAGTGCTCCATTTCACTCCTTGGTAATCTTGTCGACTCGTCGTAAACGCAGCCACGCTGACAAGACGGCAGGGGTTGTCCCGGGGGTATTAACTATCTCATCTCCGCGGATATTCGAGATGCCGTTGCGGTGGAGTAGGCACCGCGGCAGAGGGTGGTGCTGGGGTGAGCCAGATAGAGTTGGGTCACTGGTATCTATTCTCCGGTCGACGGGCGAACCTCTTTGAGGTAAGTCGTTTCCGTCTCAAATTCAGTACCGCCGTTACCGCAGTATCAGTGATTCGCACCGACTCTCGGAGCAGATAGTGATTACACCTGTGGTAGGATTACACATGTTAGTGCGCAACTATAACCTCAATAATCAGAGAGTAAAAGAAGACAGTGAATGACTACACGACCGAGAAACTGCTGTCGCTACCATCACATAAACTTCAGAGTCAGGGTAGCGCCTCCCTTAGCTCTGGCAAGAAAACGACTCCAGCTGGACAGCACAACTCACAGCACGGCTGCTCTGACTTGGGATTCGGCCATCGTGGTCCCTTCATTGGCGGGTTGGGTATGCCAATTGATGATCTTACTCACCGCAAGGGTATATCATTGTAGCGTGTCTACGGACTCTAACGTGCCATTTTCTGTAGGGTTTCTCTAAAGAAGATGGCGGCTGTCTCACTATCTTCAACTCAAATCAACCCCAGCTCTCGCATAATGATATCAGCCCCCTTCTCGCCGATCATAAAAGCAGTATTCGCCGTATTCGCCGCCACGTTCTTCGGCACGATGCTCAGATCAACAACCTTCAGACCCTGCACTCCGTACACGTCCAGGTTCGCATCCACGCAGCCGTTCTGCTCGCGCGGCGCCATCCTGACCGTGCCCAGACTGTGCCAGCACGTGCCGACGACCTCGCGCAGGCACCGCTCGATCGCCCTGTCGTCCTCGGCCGTGTACTCGAGGTCGGCCGCCACGGCGTCGTCGGGGTCGTAGTCTGCCTCGACGTCGAGCTCGACGCAGGCGGCCGCGCTGCCGGCGGGGAACTTGGGGTGGCTGGCAGCCACCTCGCCGCGGTAGAAGGCAGAGCGGCGCATGATCTCGCGGTGCTTCTTGTAGGCCCACACCTGCATCCTGACGTCGACGTCGCCGTCGTCGGTGAAGATGCCGAGGTGGAAGTCGAGCGGGTCGTCCGGGCGGGGGCCCGTGATGTGTACGCGGCCGCGCGAGTACGGGTAGGCGGTGATGATGGAGGGGGAGACGTACTGGCCCGCGGGTACCGCGGAGGGGTCGCCGAGGAGCTGCACGCAGAACGTGAAGAAGATGAGGGCCCGCTCCGGGTGGTCTCTGAAGTCCCGGTCCCAAGCGGCGCGGAGGGTCGGGTCGAACTTGGCGACGTCCTGCTCTGTAGGCCGTGCCTTGACCGAGGCGTCGACGAAGCTCGAGCCTAGGCGGCGCTGCTTCTCGGCTATGGCGACGTTGCGGTCTATGCGGCCTGTGATCATGGCATCGTTCGTCTGATCGGGAGTGAGGGATGTCCTGTACGGCCCTGGGTAGCGTGTCAGGATGATGTGACTGTGAGTGGGTATGGGAGATATGAAATGGCTTACAGAACACGAGGTGATGGTCCTGATATTCTTCACCGACCCCTGGAAGATCAGCGACGAGTGGCACACCGGCTTTGGCGAGGACACCCTTTGCGCCGATGCCGGAACGCTCGAGCACGCTGGGCGTGGCGACAGCGCCGGTGGACACGATGACGAGCTTGCGAGCGCGGACGACTTGGGCGGATGCGTCGTCTTTGAGAGGCGCTACGGTTGTGTGAAACTTCGGGTTAGGCACGATCTCCACGCCGGTTGCCCGTTTCGCGTCGTCGAAGAGCACGCGAACGACCAGCGTCTCGACCAGAACGTGCAGGTTCGGATGCTTCCCATCCCGCAGGAGAGGGTGTAGGTAGCAGCGTGCCGAGTCTTGGCGTATGCCGTCCGGCGACGAATATCGCAGGAAAGGAGCCACGGCGTTGTTGCTGTCGAAGTCGCAGAGGTCGTGCACAAAGGGGTAGCCCACCTTGACGGCGGCGGTGATGTAGTCCCTCGTGGCTTTCTGTGCACGGTAGCCGCCGTCTGATATCTGTACGGGGCCCTCGAAGCCGTGGACGGCCGGGTCACCTTGTCCGTGGTAGGTCTCGAGCTGTGATGCTGTCAGTTACCGATATGTCGATGAACGAGTAGTGTGCAGCTGGACTCACCTTTTTGAAGAAGGGCATCAGCTCCTTGGTCGACCAACCTGGAGTGTTCCAAGCATCGTAGTCTTGCCGTTGAGCTCGAGTGTACATGTTGAAGTTGATCGAGCTTCCGCCGCCGAGTACTCCACCTGCTGCGACGACAGGGTTGCGCCCAGCAAGCTGCGGCTGCGTTGTCGGCTGATAGAAGATGGCGGTCTTGCTGGTGGGAGCTAGATTGTCGAGGAACAGGGCTGGATGGACCACTGAAGGGTTGTCATAATTGTCTTGGCCGCTTTCTATCACGAGCACGGACAGGTTTGGGTCGGCCTCTGCGAGTCTACCGGCAACAACGCATCCTGCAGTCCCGCCGCCAGCAACAATGACGTCTACCTCGAGCTCAGCTGGAAGCTGTGTATAGATAGGCATTGTTTTCTGCTAGGTGGTTGCGAATTGAACTTAATGAAAAGGGAGGAATTCCTGTGACACAACTCTGGCAAGGCCATCATTTACGGTCCTTCGTGTCATTGATCTTTTATATCTCTATAGTCGGGTATCACCGCAGTTGGCCGATTCGGTTCCGCAAGTGCGCATCATTGCACGGGAGAGATGCCTCTTAGAGTGTGTCGTATAGAAGATAGGTGCTTACTGGCGCTTTCGCACACGCTAGAGCGGTGCTAGCATCGTCAAGGATTACGTGCCGAGCCTGACCCATTTCTTGCGGCTCAGAAGAGCGCCAATGGCCATCTTTGCACCAGAAAATATCCCCATTGCGTGACATCGAAGCTGACATAAGTCTAGCCCTTAGTGGCGCAGTACCCCTAGTCTAGTATACCTCAGTAGAAATGACAGCGATCAGCTACACTTTCGGAAATACGTATACACATATACAAGGAGATTCCAGAGCTTTACCCTCCCGTTGCCGGTAGTTCTTTCGGGATCTGAGGTGGATCTTCAGGGATCTTCAGGGTCGCACGGCAGCCGGTCTTAGCAGGTGGTTGCGCAATCACATCACACGATGTAGCCCTAATAAGTGCCAAGTCCAACATCTGGAATACAGATGCGATGAGTAAGTAATCGCTGTCCTATTGCGACTTCCGGTGGCTGATTACTCTTTGCCAGATACGTGCGATAGTACGAGTCTGCAGCACTCGTTGGACAAGAGGTACAGGACATGAAGGAAAACTGCCAAGTCGCCCAGAGATGTTTGACAAATTCTCATGCCGCCAAGAAAGTCAGCTGCTCGCGCGCCTGCGACCTAGTCTAAGCAGCTCGAGCTTTGACATTGACGAAGAAGTTCACCGGCCTGAGATTGAACCACCCATCCTGCTCGAGCCTGTACCCTGGATCGACCTCTTGGAAGTCGACCTCTCGTATGAGCTTCGCTAGCACCACCATATTGAACTGCCACGCCCAGTGCTTTCCGATGCACTCCCTCTTACCGTTGCCAAACCACTTCTTCACCCCGGCCGGAAGCTTATCAAAGGCATCACCCATCATACGCTCGGGCCTAAAGGCAAGTGGCTCGTCAAAGACGGTCGGATCCCTGTTCACGCCTGCCAAGACGATGATCATGGCTTGGTCATGCTCGACCTGGTATTTGCCACCTCCAAGCAGCACCGGGCTCTTGTTCTTACTCGGGATGGGCTCAATGTTGAAACCGGGCGCGGCGAAGGACAGACGGAGCGACTCTCGAACAATGGCTTCGAGATATTTCAGCTGCGAGAGATGCTCGTGGCTGAAGTCGCCTTGCCCAATGATAGAGTCGAGCTCGTCGCGAGCTACGCTGACGACGTGCGGGTTCTTCACCAGGAAGTATATGGCTGAGCTGATCAGACACGGCGCCGTGGATGAGCCAATTGGCATTGACACTATCTCGTCGATCACCTGCGAGTCCGACAGGGACTTGCCGGTCTCGGGATCTGTGCCCTCTAAGAGGGCGGCGACGAGGTCCTGCCTCGTGGTCGGGTTGGACTTACGGTGCTCGACCAGCTCCGCCCCATACTTTCGCATTGTGGCGGCGGCGGCCTTGAACTTGCCGCCGTAGACCAGCCAGTTGAGGAAACCTGGTCGCGTCGGACGCTTCATGGCTTCCGAGGTCGCGTCTTCCATGGCCTGGAGCATAGGGTGTTCCGGTCCGGTGAGCGCGTGTAGCCGCTTACCGTAGAGCGTCCTGGTGGTGACTTCGAGGTTGAGCCTGTTTAGCTCTTCGATGGGCGAGATCTTCCTGGTGGTGCCAGGGGCGTTCCATTTTTCGATGAGCTCGGAGGTGATGTCGCGCATCGCGCCGAACCATTTTTGTGCCACGGACTTCTGAGATAGAACCGGGGCGAGGATGCGGTGCGCAATTCCCCAGCTTTCTTCGTGATCGAAGGCGGTGAATAGAGCGTCGTGTACTGCATAGCGAATCTCGACGATCGGCCCCCCGACATACTTGCGGAAGCGCTTCTCGTCACACAGCTCCTCAGCAAGCTTTGCGCCAGCGACAAAAACGATCGTGTTTCCGAGCACCGTGATCTGGAAGATCTCGCCGTAAGTTTCGGCTAGCTTTTTGAGCGACGCCCAACTGTAGTAACGTTAATGTGGAGAGCATGAGATAAGTGAAGATGGGCGTACGTGTTGTTTGGGTTGACGTCGAAAATGTTGCCGAGAAGGGGGATTCCCTTCGGTTGCGGAATTGGCGATGGCATGGCTAAAAGTCGGTCCTCGACAGCAAGAATCAATTAAGAGAAGAGATATCAGAACATATTGAGTTCACCGAGGGGGCTTTTTGCCCTTTTTGATCGGGTTCTCGTTCAAAATGTGGTGAACCATTCACGTCACCGCTCCTCCCACTCAGCTGAGACAATCTGCAGCCACCCAGTTGCACATCCCAATCGTTGCCCTTGCTTGCCAGTCGTGCCACCTCGAGTTGCACTAGCGTTGCTGATGATTGTCAATGCCGCTGCAATGTCGATCTGCCATTCCAAGTCCAGCACACGGAACACCAAAACGCAGCGTAAGTGGCTGCTACGTGTCGGCCCGGTGGTGCCTACGGAACTTGCATAGTAATGATCTCTCGCAATATTTTAAGCGCCCAAAAATTCATATAGCCTCAGCTTCGTTGTCCTAGCCAGCCTGTCATGACTTTGCTGCTTCTGGGTAGTTCCATGAGGCGACACCCTTCCCTTTCCCTCCGTCATCGTTGGTTTCTACCGAAGGGGTGTCATAATCTGTATTCTCCGTATGACTTACTGTCCGCGACATGAAGTCAGCACCCCGGAGTGACGGCTCTGTTGTCTCGCTGTTGTATCCTTGTGAGACCCCAGAGAACTTAGAGCTCTCAGAGTCAAAGCCTGAACCGTGGACAACTGGCCAGGTTGCAATCTCCACGGGTGTAAGAGCGAGATCGAACTGTGAAAGTCCAAGCAGCGGAATGGGCGATCCAAACGGTTGAGCCACGTCGGCACTTTGCGCTTGGCGCTCCATATGGGATGTCGACCTGTGGAGTTTAGAGGCTTAGGCAAAAGTATTAAAATAGAATGTGTTACCAGCGCGTGATATTTATCAACACGAGAAGACAGTTGCTGCCGCCTTTTCTCCTCATATCTTGGAGTTATCGCGCAGAGGAATTCTCAACTTTTTTGCCCGTGCATTTTTGTCTGACACCAACCTCCTACGTGGTTGGCTGGATGCACTGCGCTTGCTTCAGCCACCAGAACTTCTGGGCCAATGGAGTGTTTGAATGGGCATGAGCATTAAGGTACTCATCAGATAAGACAGCGTTAACATGCTGGGGAAGTCACAAAGCATCATATTTCTAACGGGATACCCTGGTTGACATAACGTTTGCATACTTCAGTACTGTCAGTACGAATATATCAGGTACCAGTCCTTCAAGACTCTCTAGACTAAACTCTAAAGTGTAATTGTGATATCGAATGACTGAGAAGTCTTGATCACAAGAAAACATGCTCCAGATCGCCTTGCGACGACAGCAGCAGACAACCGAGCATACAGAGCATTCTCTGATATGGCCTCACATCGCTCCCAATCCTATTCCGCCGTGTTCCTCTCTCAAGTTGTTGTAGCAATCCTTACCGCGAGCGAACCTCTTCAGACAACACCAGCAAAGGTGGGCACCACAACGGCAGGTCATGTGGTTGCAGCCGTCTATCTTCTCAATAGCAGCGCCGCAGCTGGGACAATCCTTCACGCCGAGCTCCCATTTCGCCTTTCGGAGCTCCTGCTGCTCCTCAGAGTTGAAGTCTCTGTGTTCATCGCAGGTCATTCCGGCGTGGGCTTCGTTGCACACTTTACATGTGACTACCAGACACTCGGTGCACGCATGGACGCCCGATGGGGCGACGCTGTAGATCTGCGGGCATCCTGGAGACGGACAATGGCGAAACTCAAGAGGGTGAGAGTCGACGTGACTGTTGAGCGACTCCTCCAGAGCCCTCTCGAGGGTCGCTGAGGAAAGAAGATTGTGTAGGTCGCTCAGACTGATGGTCTCCTTGCACGTATCGTTCGCTCCCTTGCACTGAATCCGAGACACAGACGATGCGTCTGAATGAGCCAGACGTTCAAAGCAGTCCCCGCAGTAATGGTGGCCACAGGTAGTCACAACTGGGTCTTCAGCTTCGCATAAGCAGACTGAGCACGTATCGACGTCGCTACAGCTCGAAACATCGGTCTCCTTCCCTACCGAAACCATCTCAAAAGCATTCTCATAGTCATCCTTCGAACCGACGATCGTGATTCGCTTCGGCTCGGACACCATGTCGAACCTGGCGACATTCCGACCTAAAGCTTTGGAAATGGTATTGAAGCCACCTTGCCGAGCCCAATCATACTGTTCGGCGGTAAGGTCGATTGAGAACAGCGACGAAGTATCTCCCTTGAGCATTTCGGCGATTAGGCCAACCGCCTCGGCCCGGTTGGCCTTAGACCCCACGACTCTGATATGACACTTCTTCATGTCGCGTAGGATGACTACGCCGGCTTTTTGCTCGATCCCCTTCAGGCTTTGCTGAAGGGTTTCACCGTGGGCGAGAGTTGGGCTCCATAGCACACCCTGCTCGTCTGAGGCCACCTCGCCAGTCAGCAGTGTTTCGAGCTCTGTAGCGGCTCGAGCAACTTCCTGAGACTGTCGACTTTCGATCTTGACCGACTTGAACCTGCCTTCGACAGGGTAGTCATAGAGTCGAGCATGGCGCTGAGCCTGCCACGTGTGCCTGAGCGTCTCGATCTCGGGTGCGATGACCTCGTGTATGCGAGCCAAGAACTTGAATTTTGTCGAGCTGGCCAGGTCGAGGGCAAGTTTCACACCGAACGGTGTCGTGGCATTGTTCAAGGTGCTGACAGCGGTCCTGGCATCCGACTCGGCCGCATAGGAAGCTACGGCCCTCAGACGCTTTCCTCCTATACTGGTATTTGTCATCCACCATTCGAGGGGACCAACTTCAGCAAGCATTCCTTTTACGGCTGCGCAAGCGTCCTCGTCTTTGGCTTCGTAACTGGCCTTGGACATATAGATGTATCTGGGACATTGACCAGCCTCAAAACAGTCTTGGATGATATCGCGTCTGGCTTCTGCTGGCACTGACACAAGCTGTACGGTCCACATAGTACGATCGGGATCACGGGGGTCCGGGGAGCCCGTAGCACGGGTGGGTCGCACTTCTTGTCCAAGGATCTTGTACTCTCCCGAGTCAAAGAATGCCTTCGATACCTGGGCGAGAGTCTCATCGCCAAACTTCAACCATACAGACTTTGTCGGCCGATACCAGGAGACGTGAACCTTCTTGGAAGTGCTCCGACGACCTCCGGACCCGGAACCCATCATCCACAAGGTCGTCGCGAATGGCGTCACTTGGATATCGCCGCGTACGGCAGGGACGAGTTTGTGGCACACAGCCCGTGCAAATCCGGGGTCGCGAGCTCGTAGATCGGCGACGAGCGTGTGAGGGTCGTTGGTGTCCGTCGGGAAGACGCGTATGGAGTCCAGTGGGATGTCTACGCCGGCTCCAGTGAGCAATTCAAGGATTGACTCCGGTGTACTATCGCTGGGAAGAGCCGACAGTCGAATGGAGGAATAATCCGAGGCCAGAGAAATCTTTGAGACTTGTGCGCCGTCCTTATATTCCACGAGTCCTCCACTGATTGGTCGAACAAAGTCATCCTTTGAGTCGTCATCCTTCTGGTTTGAATCAGCTGAGTCAACATGATAATGGCGCCTGTATCATGCACGCGAGACTTACCATATTCAGCCTAGCAAAGGCATCAGCTGTTGCTTGGATGTCATCGGCCTGAGGCTCCGGACGAGCTTCAAGACTTGGATCGTGTTGAAATGAGCACGAGTCGCCGTTGTGGCACAGACCACGGGCAAAGAACTTGCATGGAGGCATGGTTCTGCCAGTCGCACCAAGTTCATGTCCTTCGATTTGATCGTGTCGAAAGTTGCACTTATCCCCATTTCGGCAGTTTCCTGCAACGAAGAAGCGACAAGGACCCCGGAGGCGAGGTGGAGCCTGCCTCGCAGCCGGCATGTCTTGGTCCATGGTGGGCTGGTGAAGATGAGAGAACAGTTAGCAGGCGGCGTTGAGGACCGGAGTCCAAAGATTCAACGTTGGATAAAGTGTACAAAGTAATTTGCATGGAGTCAAGCTAGACTTCAAGTTCTCTCTGTGGCCTGGTAACAAGTTGAGGAGTGAACTGAGTCGAAGCGACAAAGAGGTGACTTGCTCGTCAGTTGCTGAAAGTGAGGAGATCCAATGAAAGGAATGGACAAACAGACAAGATCTGACTGTAGAGTATCACTTCTTTGAAGATACAGGCAGAGGTTGTACTGATCTGAATCTCGAAGTAAGGCAAGACTCGCACACTGATTTGACGGCAACGACGAAGCGTCCACGGCAATGGCTGGCCAGACCGCAAATGTGATATCTCAACCAATGGTAAGTACTCGAGGTAGACAATGATACTAAAGAAGGCCAGACGAAGTTGTGAAAGAATGAGGAGGTCACGGTCTGAAGAAAGAAATGGAGGCGACCGAGCGGAGGCTAGAAGATTGGAAATCAGGAAGAGGGCTTGAGTTCTGAAAAATGAGGCTCTCTCTTTTTTAAATTGGGATAACCAGAACCAAACTTGAGCTGTTGAGTAGAAAATCCCCTGCATTTCCGAAGAAAAAGGCAGAGAACGCTGATGGTTTATGGGTGAAGAAGCTAAGGTTCAGTAGGAGAAGCGAGGTGAGGTGGGCACCCACCATAAAACCCGACCTTAGTACAAGTTTACTGCGACGCCCTTCACACCAACGTCAGTCTAACATCACGTTTCAGTCAACCTTTTCTTAAAAAACATGGTCACAATTTATTGAAGTTCGAAGAAGATGTGCCTATTCTCACAGGCAGTTGTCGACTATTCTGATATTCTCTACCCCTACTGCCTACTCTAACCGCATCACTACTATTTCCTGTGTTCCAGTAACATAAACTCCTGAGTGTAGTCAATATCAGGGAACTCCGTCGTGCATACTGTCTTGAACCCCAGCTTCTTATACAATCTGTTCCCCTCGGGCGTCGAATCGAGGTAGCAGTCCCACCCGTCCTCCGCAGCCTGGTCTATGCCCCATTGGACCAGCATGGCACCGAGCCCCTTCCGCTGGTAGGCCTTCTTCGTTGCGATGAGCTCTAGGAACCAGTGCTCGCGCTCGCCCATGATCTCGCCATGTTTGGCGTGCAGTTCACCAAAGAAGCGCCTGGCCAGGTCCTTGTCGCCATTTGAGGGCCAGTTGTCCGGCAGCGGCTGGTGCTCAGTAGATGCCTCGATCCTGTTCCATTTTGCAAAAGCGGCAATTGTTGGAGGCGTCGTTGATATATCTTCGACGACGATAAAACGGGCAACGGGATCTTTGATCTCGTCTGAGAGGGAGGCATGCCACCAATCCCAAGCCTCTATGGTTCCAATTGGGAAGACCCTTATGGTGACGGCATGGTTAGAGAAGCCGTCAAAGAAGGTGTTGACGAACTCTTTAACGTCTTCTGGTGCACCCGGTCGTAACTTGAACTCCATCTTTGAAATATAGCTTGCTTCTGGGCTACGGTGAGTGTTGGTTGGACGTTGGATTTGAGTACAAGCGTCTAGCGATATCTCCAGGGCCCAGCAAGGACTTTATGTTCTTAATTTGGCACGCTAAGCACAAGCGCTATGAGGTGTGGAGCCGCCCTAGAATTGTGACTCTTCTCGCCGGAGAAAATCGACAGGAGGGGTTGCATCTTACGCCGGCCGAGTCCGAGCAGTGCCGGGCTTGGCATCATGAACGATAACCAATAACCCCATCGAAGTGGTCAGATTGGCGTAAGATATCACCAAGTTAAGCATGCTGTCAGGACGACTCGTCAGGACCGAATCATCGTCGTTACTCGTTGTAACGTTGTGGCATCTCACCTATTGCCGGACAGGGAAAGTCCGTAAGGCGGGCAGCGGATTACAAAGCACCTCTGGCCCTCATCTCAGCGTGCCAACATTACCTACCTACTTTGCGGAATCGCCTGCAAAGTGCGAGAAACCAGCTTTACGCGCCTGAAATCCCCCATAGGGGCTCGACATTGAGATGAAAAGCAACCGAAAACACAGCGATGGCTGTTGGACATGTCGGATCCGGAGAAAGCGATGCGATGAATCGCAGCCGGTGTGCCGGGTCTGCCAGACCTTGAACATCGAGTGCGTCTACGCCCAGCGCAAACCCGAGTGGATGGATGGCGGTCACAGACAGAAGGAGCGTATAGAGATGATTAAGGCGCAGGTGAAGCAGAACGCATCACAGCGACGCGAAAGGCAAGTCCTTCAGTCGATGGATGAGCCCTTCATCATCACCTTCGACAGCGACTTCAAGGGGCCACATCAAAGCGGGCATGAAGTGACATTAGTGAATGCCGCAAGCACACCGTCGGCTGACATTTCCGGCTCCGGACCACGCGACGGCCAGGACGAGGAAATGACAGGGCACGCACAGGCTGGGTCCGCGCACACGGCTTCCATGTCGCCGTTAAGCACTGTTGTCAGGGCCGGACTGAACGAGAACCAGAGAGCAGTCTCAGCGAATCTCGAGGCCCTCTCATTCCCGGCTGGCGATCAGGAGTTGTCCTGTATCAACCTTGGAAAAGAGAGGGAGACTGAGTTCCTCATGATGTGGCTGGACCACGTCTTCCCCTTCCTCTTCCCATTCTACCGACCTCCAATACTAGAGTCCGGCCGTCACTGGCTGCTCAATCTTCTTCGCTCGAATCAGGTAGCTTTCCACACGGCCATTAGTCTGAGTTCATATTTCTTCACCATCACCCTGAGCGACACGCTCAGGCCGGAGCAACTCCGGGATTGCAGGTCTATAGTTTGGGGCCAGCTCGCAAGGCAGACCAGCTTGGCGCTGCACAGAATCCAGCAAGATATGGCCGCCCTTACCCACCAACGATCGAATGATCATGTGCTTGAGGCGCCGAGGGTGATGGGCAACATTATCCAGCAAATTATAGTCGAAGTGACGATCAAAAGGTCTGCGGGCTGGAGTGTTCATCTCAACGCAACTATCGCTCTCTTTCGAGACATATTCGAAAGTCACGGTATGCCCTCCGGTTACCCGGACTTGTCCCACCTACTAAACCAGATGCCCGATCCGGCGATGGCCATGGTTGGCGATAATCCTCTACCACACACAGCCGATCGCAATGCTTTCACGTTCTTTACCGCCGGCCTAATCTACATGGACATCGTAGCCAGCACGGCGCTAAGCCAACCACCTCAGCTGGCCTCCTACCACGAATATCTTATCCTCAGCGACGCCGCCGAGTCGCCCATCCGCCTCGAGCTAGTCTACGGGTGCCAGAACTTCGTCTTCCTCGCCCTGCGGGACACGTCCGCCCTCAGCGCCTGGAAGAAAGCAGCTAAGGCGGCGGGCGACCTGTCCGTCGTCGACCTCGTCCAGCGCGCGGCCGCCATATCGGCCGACCTGGAGGCGGGCCTGGCCCGTCTGGACGCCGGCTCGGCGTCGTTAGACCCGCGGGTCGGGGTGGACGCGATGGGGCAGTTCAGGGGGTACTACCGCCGCCTCGAGAGCCGCAGGCAGGACTACAGGGACATCGACGCCGCGACGCGGATCTGGGCCCTGGCGGCAAGGATGTACCTCGCCGTCGTGGTGTCGGGCTGGCAGCCGGCTAACGGCGCTGTTAGGGCGGACGTCGAGCGGGCGTTGGAGCTGCTGCGGGATGTCGAGGAGCCGGGTAAGATTCGATCGTTTGCGTGGCCTCTCTGCGTGGTGGGCTGCTTGGCGGAGGTGGGTCAGGAGGATGACATACGTGAAATGGTGGCGAGGATGGGTGAGCTGAAGGAGTTTGGGACCGTTGGGCAGGTGTTGCGTATTGTGGAGAGTGTATGGGCCGCGAGGGGAAGTGTCGATCGGGATTCGTGGGATGTTGCGGCTTGTTTGAATGTGCTTGGATCGCCGGCGCTCTTGATCTGATCAGACATGTTAGGCTTCAGACATGGTGTGCTCAAGTCGAGGGTCGAAATTCGTGCTTTGAAAGGCTGGTGTTGGGTTTTGGCGTCTTCATCAAGTCTTCTTAAACACAGCAATTGCTCCTATAGACACTCTTGAGGTTGTTATTCGGTTGCAATGGCCTTACTTGCGACCCTCGAATAAGTCCGGATGTCGCGTTGTCTATTCAATAACGTCCCAACGTTACAGAGAGGCTCCTAAATGACACTTTAGTGAAGTAATCACTGATCCTGGAAGACGAAATAAGTAGCTGACATCCCGCAGGTTAGCACAGCTAGAAAGAAAGCGCCGATCCCAAAGCCCTGTTCCTGGGTCTTAGCAAGGCCGACGACGAGGCCTGAAACAACAAATGATATGGTGATCCCCACAGCCACTAGAATGCTGAGACCGACGAGGTTTGGGCCCTCCAAGATGTGTACACCCCAGCCAAAGACCATATCGTCCTCCGGATGGTGACCAGACTCATGGCGCTGAAAGGCCTCCAGTATACTCTGGTTCAGCTTCTTGGGAAGCCGCTGAAGCCAGACAGTCTGCCAGTGATCACTAGGGTGGCGCCTCCTGGCATGGTTGAGCAAGTAGAGAAACGTGTCCGCCGTCATCAGGAGCTTGGGGCAGCGGTAGTGGTACCGGCCCTCATCTACCTCTACCTGCGGCGGATAAACGTCCGGTTTCTCGTGGATGCTTACGACATCCCGGTACCCCCGCGCGAGAGAAAACTTTCAATGTGTGTCAGTGCCAGATAAATCGGAGGTAGGAAGCTAGAGCTGCAGATACGCACCATGACAAATTGGACGCCTCTGGGCGCGAGGAAGACCCGTCGCAGTCCTGAGCCACTGATAACACAGCATCGATTCCAGATCTCATGGAACAATTGGCCATCCTAAGAGATGTATGAGAGGTCTATTTCCTGACGCCGCTTCAGGTATCTGCCCCTGTTGACGCACACTTCGAGGAAACGAAGCGTATATGCCACTGGTGGTGTCTGCCCGAAAGCAGACTGCATCACTGTGTGATTGTTGAACAAATTACCTAATTGTAATTGTGAATGACTTGAGGTTTGTCTAGAGCTGCCTGGGTCTGGCCGGATAGCGGTCGTGCCGAGAGAGGGGGATAAATAGCGTGATATATGATGGTCCTGCCTGCTGGGTGCCTCTTGCACCGGTGAGTGAGGGCGAGCCGTTGCCGTAAGTTGGCTTGAGCCAGGTACACTTGCCGATATTTCATGTTGACTGAGGTATGTCTTGATGTAAGTTCTCTCACTATGCTCGTTGAAGAGTTCTTTATGACCAGGGATATGGTGAAGCTCGGCAAGTAATTCTTGCAGACCGTGTGGGTTGTCGTCCGCAAAATCCCCAGACAGTCTTGTCTCGCACGACTTTTGAGAAGCATGCCCATCAGCACATGAACGGCATATTGTTTCAATTAGGGGTACTCACAGAGGTCCACCATATCCTCCTGCATCCCTCTCGTGGGGTGACCTCAAAGATGTCCAGGATGCTTTGCAAGAAATCATGAACTCTCTGGGAGGTCGCGAGCCCTATTCTCAGAATTCGTCGAAGAGCACTGTCGTCCACGCCCATTGAATGTATATTCGGAGTATGCGTGGTTGCTGAGATAGGCGGATGTTCTTGCATATATCCATCTACCTTGGCAGACGCTTCATCGCCTGATATCGAAGCAAGTCCCACGGGCTCGATTTCTCTCTTCGCCCAGTGCTCCTCCATAGATACTACACTTGACTTCCCGCTTTGGACCTCATCGTCCTCATCTCGCGGAGCGTCTCTATTGCTGTCCTTGTTCTGGGACGACTGGTTTGTTTCGTTGTTGTCGATTCTTAGCCAGTCCTTGACATCCACGACAAGTCTCTGAAATGCCTCAGAGTTTAAAAGAAAGTGGCGAACGTCTTCTATTCTGGTAAATGGCCCGATCTCGTCAGGGTGAGAGACGTCTTCGGGCCCGTCATGACCACCGAGGTTATCCTTCACAGTGTTATCGCTTCCAGCCCTTTCATCTTCGGATATGTATGCCTCACCGGTAAACAACTCAGCCGTCTGTTTCCCGATATTCAAAGTCTGGCTTTCACCCTCCGAATCTGCTTCCGTGAGCCAGTGCTCCAGCCTAGCTCTGGCGTACGCATCTTGCGGAGCAATCTCGTTATTAACGAGGTAGACTATCTGGTCAGAAAGACGTCCTGGTACAGAGCTCATAAAAGCGGCCGTGCGGTTCTCGATGTGGTCAGAGGCCTCCTCCATCAGAGCCTTCGAGTACCGCAACAGGAAGCCCTTAAGATGAGCTCGGCACTTCCTCTCATCCGTAAGAGAGATGGCTGTGCGAAAGAGATAATTTAGCTGGTTGCTGCTGATGAGACCTCCCGAATGCCGATATACCGAATGCTACCGGTACTCTGTGAGGTCTGAGACGATGCTATAGAGCCAGGCGTCGTAAAAATAGACTCCAGGTCTAAGTCACGTACGGAATCGAAGTCGGTAGGAGCGCCCACAGTCGCCGCAGGTCGGGACATGGATTGCGTCTGTGGGCTTGGCCGGGCATTGGCAGTTGATGAGGTGAGGACATTGTTATTGAAGGCACCTGGCCGTTGTGTTCAGCGTACAGATCTTCAACACCCAACGCGTCGATGCCCGCCGGAATGCCTTGAACACCAAACTGTTGCCCGACATTCAGTCTAGGCGTCAGTCTCGATGCCCCATACTCGTCACTTCCAGATGTGGACGGTAACTGAAACCCCAGAGACTTGAAGTAATTGATTCCGCCATATATGAAAGACGAGTGTCGTAAGTTGTTAATCCAACGTTCATCATTTAAACAACTCTGTGCTCGAGTGGTTGTTGGGAAAATATCGGTAGCATGCCACGTCTGGTGCCCAGATGGAAGGCCAGTCCTTCGGAATCTCGTCGTCCCATCTCCAGTAGAACATCGTCTCATCCGGTTCATGTGATTTGACAATGTGTTCTTGTAGACGAAGAAATGCATTACTATGGCCCTCGCCATAGATAATAGGCATAAAGATACCAAATATGCCCGTCAAGGCGTATGCTCGGTCTTCAGAATGAGTCGCTTCACGCCCTGATGCCCACCACATTCTCTCTCCAATACTCGCCTGTAGAATCGACTTTGCACCGAGAAGATAATCTCGCGGAACGCCTGTTATGGACGATATTGGCTTGACCAAAGATACTTTGTCGCCGATCTCGGTTCCGTTGTTATCAAGAAAAGTGACATTGGGAGGGGAAGCAGTTCTTGAAGCGTCCAAGCCCTTTTAAACCAGCGGCATTGCGCGAGGTTGTCCGTTGAAATCAGGTCTGCTAAATGAACAAAACAAATCCTAGAGCCCGCATACCACCTGTACATGGAGTTAATAGCTTCAGAGAGTGTCGAGCTGCTGGTCTTATCGATACAGATGGTGTCGACCCAAAGATATCGAAACCCTGCCTGCAATGACTTTTCGATCGCAATCTTTATCTTGAAAGGAACGGTGGCGAGCTGCCGGTACGAGCGAAGCGTTTTGTCGAAGGCGTTCGCCTTCTAGTCCTGATAGCTGACCTCACCATCCCCCCAGGTGTGAGAAAGGATAGCATATGGGGGAATTTCCCAGTCTCCATTAAACTCTTCGAGGCATAGCGTTAATGTGTTGATTAGGAGCATTGCGAGGAGTAATATAATGAAACTGAAACTTGACGGTATCGTCAACGTGTTTTAAAGGACGACTGAAGGGTAAAAGCCTCAGGGAACTGTCTTTGATCCAAAAGCTGCGCAGCCTGACGGCTGCTCTCATGGGTGCCTTAACGCCTGGCATCAGCCAGCGAATTTCTTACACCCGGCAACAACCGACGTGTACGGTGTCACCTTCTTGGCAACCAATTAGGCGTTCAGGACCATGCCCGGGCTGAATCACTGGTATGCCATGAACCATCTGCATGGTTTCGAGCGCGAGGGTGGGGTAAAGACCTATCATAGCGCTTCGCTCTCTCGCAGGCTGGGTTCAAAACGGCCTTGGCTGCCACAGAACAGCGCCAACGACTGGCTTTCAAAGTCGCCGGGGTTGAGCTACCATGCGGGTAGCAATGAAGGCTTTCCCCTTCTCTAAATCGACAGCCTGCTCCAGCATGCAGCTACTCCGAATTTGAGTCAACTACTCTTCCGCTCGCTTTGCAATACGGAATGATGGAATGATTGAGAGCACTGATTTGCAGCCGGAGATCGACGGCTCGGGTAGCCTGGGCGTGTTTCTTTTTATGACTGTGGCGCCCAATACTTCTCAGCTCGTTCATCACTGTGCTGTACCAGTCCCGGAATTGCAGCCAGTGCCGTATACCGCCTTCCAATGCTCGCCTGCAACTGTGCTGGACTTTGATATCCCGCTTTCCTGACGTGGAATTGCAAGCCCTCGGTAGTCTGGATGCTTGATCTGGAATTCTCACGGACTGTGCGGCCCTGCTCCGTGCATAATGTATGATCTACGTGTTCGATTTGCCATTCGGGGAGAGGTGAATGCTCAATCTCGGACAGATACCATGTTGTAAAATCTCGATCTGATATGTACAAAGAAAAGTAGTTCGGGCCGTGAAGTTACAAAGAGTTAATATTTATCCCCTCCATTCTTTCCCCTGGTCTGTGGTGGCAACGGCAGCAATCGCAGCAATTGAAGGTCCGGATCGCAAGAGACTAACACCGGTCCCTAGGTCGAGCATGCTATCTTTTTAAACGCAGCGTTCTGGGTATTGCTCGGCTGGTTGAGCAGACGGAGGCTGCTGAGTGCGTAGGTGCCTCCGTAGAGCTTCTGGATGCCTTGGACGTCGAGCTCGGAAGGCTTCGAAAAGGGTATGATGAGGTCACCGTCGGGTTTCGTCAGGACCAGGTCGCCGCCGTGCAGGGAACTGTAGAGCATGATCGATTCCCAGTCGACATTGTCCACGGTCTGGGCCATATTCGTCATGTCTTCGGCAACGATACCGGGGTGGGGCAAGAAGTCGAAACCCGCGAAACCGTACTCCACGGCCTGCCAGAACTCGACGCAGATGGAGGCCGCCTCCGCGTCGGGGCTCCCTTTAGCTGGATTGGGTGCTGCCCTGGCTCTGGCCTCGGCTTCTGCGTAACCGTTGATAGCCTTGCAATTGAAGGATCCGAGTTCCTCGCCAAAGACTTTGCCGTCGAACTGGTACTGCTGCTGATACCGCTTTGGCCAGAAGGCCGGGTTCTGGTGTTCGTGGATCAAACCCCAGACGTGGCCAATCTCATGAGCAAAGATGGCTTCCGGCTGCAAGCCGGCGACAGTCATGCCCTCGTCGAGCTCCAGTGTGGGCCCTACATACTCGGGGCTGGCTTTTGTGATTGGATTGATGCCCACGGTCCTAACCGACATTGTTAGCAGAGTGTCTCTTGGAGTGTTCCAGGGAAGCATAGCTGGCTCGTACGCGGCATTTCTCGAATTGCTATTAGCGGAGATCAGGAGGCATTTGTTGCGGTCCGCCATGCAGTCATCTTTGGAGATCTTTGTCCATTTGAACTCATCCGCCTTCAGTCCTGACGAATCCCAGTCAGCCAACGCCATGTTGATGATATACAGGAGCTTTGATTGTGACGCGTCGTTGTCGAAGGCGTATTTGACTTCTTTGTTCGGCCAAAGGTGGACCTGAGTGTCGTCGGTGCCGTGTTCAGTACCAACCCAGCGCTTGTCATGACCGTGGGCAATAGTGGCGTTGGACCGGAGACTTCTCATGCGCGGTGGCTGTAGTGAGGGCTGGAACGCAAAGCTTCCCGCTTGGACGCCGGCCACGGCCAGGCTCACCACCAGTGCCAGGATTGACAATGCCATCGAGTTGTTTTGCCTTGGAGGACAACGAGTGAGATGGCAGCAGACGAGGTAGCTGGGACGAGTAGGTTTGAGTCGTGATAAGTGGTCAAGTTCTGGGGATCGGGAACTACTAGGAAGTCGGTAGTCCAATATGATCCTTCCTAGCTAGCGCCCTTCAATATGCCAAGGCATAAGCTGTCTAGGTAGGTCTATTTCTGGTAGATTGACATGGACGCCGCGGTAACCCCGTGGTCCGACTGGGCTGTGGGTTTAATAACGTCCCCTTCGGTCATCATCACGGGTTGTGTTGTTCTTGTGATTTTATCTAACGCCGGGTCGATCCCAAAAGGGTCACTTGGCACCCGGTATTTGATTGCTTGCTGCCCCCCATTGCCCCTGTTTATCTGTTGATACCCAGTTACTTGCATAAATGCTATGTATCTATCCGTGTGTCCCAACACAGTGACAGCGCACTGTGGTACTTTCGGCGTTCCTTCTTTCCTTCTGGCCATGTTTAATTCTCGAAGGATACTTGGCAAGAATTTCCCCCTGCAGGAGCGGAAAAGAACAATAGCTTTCTCACATGCGGAAATGACATTGTCGCGCCAGTGGCAATATTGCGACGTTGTCTGCCCATCGCTAGGTAGACCCAAGATAACCGGTCCATCCCTGCGCTCACATGTTCAAACAGGCAAATAGAAGGTGCCCAACTTGAACTTCACCAAGTCTTCCCATCAATACCATTCTTTCCGGCAAGTCTGACTCTGTGTGGTGAATACGGCCAACTCACGATGGAGTCGCTTATACGTTCACTGGGCATGGTTGTCTTGACTGCTCAAGCCTTTGGGCTGGCGGCAGCACAAGCACCTGGGTCTACGCAGCCCAACACTGCGGCCAACTGCAACAAATGGTACCTCGCCAAGGCGGGAGACAGCTGCGCTACTGCTGAGGCTGCCGGTGGCATCACCGCTGATCAGTTCTTCAAGTGGAATCCTGACGTCTCCAGGGACTGCTTGACGAACTTCTGGCCGGGATACGCTTATTGCATTGGCGTGGGCGCTGCTGTGTCGACCACCACTTCAAAGACATCCAGTACGACGTCCAAAACATCAAGCACTTCCAAGATATCAAGCACTTCCAAGGTCTCAACAACGGCGCCGACGACAACCCTACCGTACTCCACTCGGCTTCCAGTCACAACCTGGAATATCACCACCCGTACGATAGGAACTGACTTCCCTCCCAAGGAGACTCAAGCTGGCCAGCCAACCTACTGCATTGACTGGCACTTCGTGACAGGAGCCGACACATGCCAGACGATTGTGAATCGATATGCTACATCTCTCCGGATGGATGACCTGCTCGACTGGAATCCAGGCCTGTTGGACGACTGCTCAGGGCTACAAGTCGGATTCTGGGTCTGCATTCGAATCCAGCCTGAAGCGTCCATCACACTGACCTTCAACCCGACCGGACCCCCTGTGCTCCCGACCGAAAGTCCGTACACTCCGACAACTTTCCCGCCCGTAGATACTTCTTTCACGCCGACGCCTACCCAAGGCCCACTGCCCAAGGGCTGCCTGTCCTATTACCTGGCCAAGGCAGGCGACCGGTGCGACCAGGTCCTAGCGGCCAACCCAGAGATCACCTCAGAGCAGTTTTTCGCCTGGAATCCCTACCTGAACGGGGATTGCGGCGCCTTGTGGGCAGACAATTACTACTGCGTCGCCGTCCAGGGTGTGGTCATCCAACCCGAGACGGTCACAGGGAAGCCGTCGCCGACGCCGGCCCCGCCGTCGGCGACCAACTGCGCGGCCTGGTATCAGACGTCTGGAGGCGACGACTGCGATCTGATAGTCGCCATGTTCGGTCGTTTCAAGAAGGCTGACTTCATCTCCTGGAATCCGGCTGTGAAGAGTGACTGCTCGGGCATTAAAGACGATATCTACTACTGTGTTGGCGTTCCCGGGACGCCGACAACGCGAACAGACCCAGTGCCGACTTCGTCTGTCACAACCATTCCGAGACAGACTGGCATTGCGAAGGACTGTGTCAGTTACTGGCAGGTGTCGACGTAAGTGATGCCATCTGTGAAAGTACTGTACTGAACGTTAGAAGCTGATAAGATATGATGACAAAGATTGGATACGTGCGACCTCATCACCCGCGCAAAGGGCATCACGCTCGCCAGTTTTCTTAGCTGGAACCCGGCTGTTGGAACGTCCACTTGTGACCATCTTCTGCCGGGGTATGAAGTCTGTGTTGCCGCAGGCGCCACAACCACTCCTACCGGCACGACAACAACAAGTAAGGCTACGACGACCACTGGTGCTCCTGCAGGGAGCACACCTACTCCTGTACAGGTATGTTCTTCGACTGCGACCCTGCAAAACATCTGCCGTGCTTGTCTAACACTAACCCATCTTCCACAGGACGGCATGGTCAAGGGTTGCCAGCGCTTTTATCGCGTACAATCCGGAGACGGCTGTTGGGCCATTGCCAACTCTGCTGGCATCAGCCTAGAGTAAGCCACGTCCACCACAAACACACCCTTCAGAAGGGGACTTGACTCACTTGGGCGATTCTAACACATACTGACGCCTTTTGTCCGCAGTAACTTCTACGCCTGGAACCCCTCAGTCAAGACGGACTGCACCCTACTGTTGGCAAATACGTATGTTTGTATCGGGATCAGCGGTCCGGCGACAACAATCTCGTCTGGTCCGCCTGTACCTACGTGAGGGGTGGGAATGAGAAGGGCTGCGACTTGATGCCTGTCTGGGTTCATATTTTTATAATTTTTCTTCCTGTCCGCGTGGCCATATATCTATCTATTTGACTGAATGTATACCAAAATGCCAGAAAGACTGCGGTGATAAGAACTTAGTGACGATGAAGTTTGCATCGATCATTGCGAAATGGCGGAGCGTATATGCCTGCCCAGGAATTTCTGATTGGCTGGCGGTCATAATGCGTGTGGACTGAGAAAGCCGACTCCTCGGACTACTAGATCCTCAGACTACAACTAGATCTACCATACAACCAACGATAGCATTAAAGGTCATTATAGATAGATAAAAAGCGCTACTAATAGATCCCTATAAAGGCGAAGTTTAAGTGGCGTTACGTTGAGAGAAAAAAAAAAGCAAAGAAGAAAAAAAAAAGAAACATTTGGGAGCCGTTTGAAGTTCCTGGCTATTTTCAACTCTTTATATTCTAGAAGTCAGAGTGGAAAAGCCGTATCTTATAATACATGTAAAGCTTAAGAAGCGTTCTACATGTGCGCATACACTGGCAAACACCGTATCGGAGTTTCCATAAAAAATATAGCACTTGCAGCGGAGGCTGTCTATCAATGCCAAACTATCTCAACTACTGACAAAATAATGCAAGAAAACTGCATAGATACCCAATCATAAATCCACCTTTAGTTACAACTCCTGTTTCTGCTGCAGAGGTCCACCGTAACAAGGCAACGGGTCCGGCAATGGGCCGTTGACTTTGGTCTTCTTCCGGTTCAAGTTCTTACCGAGATCGTCGATAAGCGTCCCGTCATCCAGATCAATAGCCCAAACCATGGTTCTGTCAATAGGAGACCTGTCAGCCACACACATACACACACACCCACACCACTCAAGAAAAGTCAAAGGGATGAGCGACCACTTACCCGCCCAGGCACCTCTGGTTCGCATACGCGATCTTCAGCTTCAGCGTCTCGGCATCATCCCAAGACACCCACTGGTTCCCGCCCCACGTCACGATCTTGACGGCCGCCACCGGATCAAACGTGACCGTGGCGCCGTCCTCGATGATCTTGTTGATCTCGGCAGCCGACAGCACGCCGGGGGTGCCGGTGCACTCCCCGCCGTGTGCTCCGTCGCTGAAAGGACAGCCCGTGGTCATACAGCCGGAGTCCTTCATTGTGAAACCTACGTGTGTGACTCGCGTTAATGACATGATGGCCCCGGTAATCAGAAACAGGAAGGGACCTTCTTACTTCGGCCGTAAAAGCCCAGGCCTAGCGTCACGCGCTCGGGGTTGATGTTGTTTCTCCACAGCAGGTTGAGACCGATCTCGATCTCGGTCAGGTTCGTGTGGGCGTACGCGAAGGAGCCGATGGATTTTACGGTGCTGTCCCACACCCCGTCTAGAAGTCACCATTCAGGTTAGTGTTTGCAAGATAGGGGGGTTTCCAAAACGGAGTCACTTACGGATATCGTACGTCATGATATTGAACCAGTCGACGTACTGTTCGAGGTGGACAATGTCAAAGCCTCGAAGGTACCAGTATGATGCGGGCTGGAGTTCGTTAGCTGCTTTGCGCCTTTTATTCCGCCACATCCCTTGAATGCATCATACCAGGGTAATAGATAAGCCATAGGTTCTCCCAGCACTGTTGAGACGAGCTCTGAACCGTCTGAGGAATAGCACGTAATTCGAAAAATCCGCCTCGATCCCGCCGCGGTCCTCGGCAACTGGATACTCCCAGTCCAGGTCAACGCCGTCGAAATTGTTCTGCTGCAAGAATGTGATGACGGACTCGAAGAACTGATCCTGAGCCGCGGTCGATTTGGCAAGGTCGGAGAACGTGGTCCTATACGGGCCGGGGTCGTTCATGGCCCACCCGCCGATAGCGATCCATACCTGCAGACTGGGCTGTATCGTCTTGAGTGCAGAGACGCGCTTATAGCGAGATGCTGTGCCTTCGTCCATGGGAGCCAAGCGGAAGGTCTGCGGGTGGACGAGAGCAAAGGCAAAGTTGATATGTGTATAGTAGCCCAAGGGGATGTCCTCGGGTTCCATATCTGTTCGGTGCCGGTTAGTCCCGTATTCGCCCGCTCGACAAAGCGTGGAAGGAACATACTTCCGCATGGTCGTTGGTAGTTCCATCCCTCGTAGTACCCAATAGTCCGCTTGTCAGAGCTCGTTCCACCGCACTGGGGATTGGGTACGGTGTTGCCGCCGCAGAAGTCTGCTGTCGTTCCGCAGAAACCGAACCTACACAGCAATTGTGGTTAGATCACGAGATTTCCGCCCCGTTGTGAAACCCCAGGAAATCTTACTTCGAACAGCAGACGTTCAACGGGCATGTGGACGCGTTCGACCACTGCATTCCCCAGCCGGGATCGCATTCACTCTTGTAGTCGCAAGTAGAGTAACAGCCCTCGCCACAGAAGTCAGGCCCCAATCCACAGACGCCATCGCCTGTTTTGGGGTCCCTTTTAAGGTGATTGTTAGCGCCAGGAGACAACATCTATAGCGACAGGACAGCCCTTACAGCGCGCCACAACACCCAATCTTGCAGCCCTTAGTCTTGGAACAGGTGAAATCATCATCCTCGGCGGCTGCCGCGAACCCAGTCTGCCCTACCTCGTCGGCAAAGCTGGCTGCGGCAACAAGACTCGTGGCGGTAAAGACGGGTATGGCAAGCAACGCCATCAAGCGACATAGCTTGCTAGAGAACATCGTATGTCCCATGGTGATTTTCAGGTGTCTGGTGTTTGGCTGAGTATAATCGGACTACTAGGCACTACTACACCTGTTGCGCGCGCGTGGCAGCGTAGTTCGGGCTTTTCGGGCTTTTTGGAGATGGGGATTGCGTCTTTCCTTTCCCAGTCACATGCATAGCCCTGATGTCTTGGGGGAACAGAAACTCCATTCCGCCTAGCTCAGGGGGTGAAGGGGGTTGGATGGCAATATCAATCCCCATGGTAGTAGTATGTCGTATCTGCTAGTACATAGTATAGGAGGCTGCGGGCCAAGCCCTGGTGCCTGAAAATACGGCTTGTGGCTGCCCATTTAGGAAAGTGTTCGGCTTTAACATGCAAGCCGGGGCAAACCTTAAGCTTATTTTTGGGCCCGGCGCTATGGTCCTTGTCGCCAAGCGGTACTTTCAACCGCATGCCAAATTAATAGCGCAGGGAATGCATCTAACAGGGTTCGAGTGATCGTTCTAGCCGCATCACGAAAGTCCAGCACAGTGTCATCGCCAAGTGGCTTCCACGGTGCTAGAGATAGTAACACACATTCGCCCCGGAATAGGGGCGACTAAGTAGCATTGGAATAATGCGAAAGGGTGTGCTGATAGCAAAGGTACCTTGCGTTATAGTCAGGGTTTCGTTGTTCTAGGCCCTTGTTCTTATTCTATAAGGGGTTGTCAGCTTCTTCCTTCCGGTGTTAGACCTAACATGGGCAGGAATACTCCGACCACAGTCCGTTCTCTACAATATTGAAGAGTGTACTCTCGCCTTCTCCGCAAGACTTTCGCTCGAAACCTACGCACCTACAGCTCGGTACACACGCAACCCCCAGTGACTGTGTAAGTTCTCCTCTTCGACATAGATTCACAGCAGCAGTGGCCCTCGCAGTCGCAGCAAGCTAACCTGCGCCAGAGTCACCAAAGCCACGATGCTGCATTCCACCCACATGCTGTGGTCCTGGACACTCCTCGTCGCGTTGGGGTCAGCTTATGTTATTCAATCTCCAGGGCAGCAAGGGAATGACACAAGCCGAATTACATCACATTTGCTAGACAAAAGGGCAGATGACCCGGCCGACTTCTCCTGGGTCAAGCGCTGGGCGGCCGTCGGTGACAGCTTTACGGCCGGCATTGGTTCAGGACGTCAGCTCGGCAAGGCCTACCATCGTTTCAACGACTGGAAGTGCTCTCGATATGATCAGGCCTACCCGATGGTCGTTAACACTTTTCTTGGCCGTACTGTGCAGAAATTCCAGTATCCGGCTTGCAGCGGAGACCGGTCCGAAGGCATTTACAAACAGGTCACCGAAACACTGGAGGACAACATGGATCTCGTGATCATGACGGCTGGAGGCAATGATCTCTGCTTGGTATGTATTCTAAAACCTGTGCCATCCCAGAAACATTTCACTGACACTCAGCTAGGCTTCGATGATCAAGAAATGCGTCTTCTTTCCGTAAGTCCCTCGTTAGGCCCCGGTGCCATTGCCAACTTGAGACTGCTGGCACAAGATTAATGTGTAACGAGACTGATTGCCGTAATTTAGATACGATGATGCCTCCGTCTGCGAAGAAGTCATCAACAAGGCCGAGGAGAACACACGAACAATTCTCAAGCCAAATCTGGTCTCCATTCTCGTCAAGCTGAACGACAAGATGGCCAAGGACAGCATTGTGGTTTACAACGGCTACGCTCAGTTCTTCAACACGGACGACGAAGAGACCTGCACCAAGAAACAGGACTTCGGCTGGTCCAGAGTCAATCCCAAGCACTTCAACAAGCCAAAACAGCCTCTCGACGTCGCGCGACGCAAGAGGCTCAATTCTCTCGTCATCGCGATCAACAACGTTATCAAAGACGCGATCGAGGACGTGAAGAAGAACAATGACCTCAAGTACAAGATCGGGTAAGTTTTTCCCGCAGTGCTTGGGCAGACTATGTCAAAGCTAGTGCCTCTATCAGTGGGCCAAGGCTAATCCTAGGCTTCAAGATTTGCCGACTGGGACAGATGGGTGTACGAGGGAGTGCGCGGCCAGTACTGTGACCCTCAAGGAGAAGGCCAGTATCCGGACCCAAAGCAGCCGGATCTGCAGTTCTTCAAACCGGACACTAAATACTACGATGGTAGGCTTCTCCCCGTCTCAGGATTAGGCTTAGACAGCAGCTAACAGTTAAACCCACCAGAATGGCGACTGATCTACCCCGTAAAAAGAGACCTGGAAGGCAATGAGCTCTCCGAGGAAGAGGTCGATGCAGAGGTCGACAGACATATCGACGCCAAGATCAAGCGCGAGGAACAAAACATGAAGAATACCATATACGACTCTCTCCTCTGGAAATCCCCATCGCCCGGTGCCGCCGCCCTGCACCAGCTCGACAAGCGCGCGCCATCACCCCCTAACTGCCCGGGCGACGGCGACTTCGACCCCACGCTGGGCCTCGGCCTGCCCGACACCTTCGGCAAGAACTTCCACCCCAACGAGCTGGGCCACCAGACCATCGCCTCGTTCGCGCTGGACCGCGCCATGAGGCTCCGCGCCGAGGTGCTCGGCCAGGACGCCAGCTGCAAGGTCACGGACGAGTTCCACTGCTGGCAGAAGGAAGGCTCCAAGGCGTACGCCCACGTCGACTACATGAGCAAGAACATCGACGACTTCTGCAACAACAAGGTCAAGCAGCCCGAGCACACGACCGGCTGGAGCTTCGACTGGAGCTACCACGTCGGCTCCCTGGACGAGCACAACTTCAAGGTCGAGCTCTCGGACCAGGCCGTCGACTTCAAGAAGGACGAGTGCCTCGACTCCTTCAAGAGGATCGTGCACGGCTGCGACAGCAACGACCCGAACAACCCGATGAACTGGAAGTTCGGCGGCAAGTGGGTGCGCGGCGAGTACACCTACTCCATCTCGGTCAAGCGCGACAACCGGCCCTGGCCCCCCATCACGGTGCCCCACGGCGACTGCAAGACCCAGTACAAGCTCATGCTGACCAGCGTCTTCCTGCACGGGGCCGGGTTTGCGACGGCCGACTTCGGGCAGGACACGCTGAAGAAGTCGGTGGCGAGCTGTATCGGGTCGACGCCGACGTCGTGGAAGTTTTGGTACTACGATGCGCCTGATGGGGACGGGCTTGAATGGGCTTGCAGCTTCAACACGCCCGTCTTCACGGGAGCGAGGTGCTTCGGTAATGAGAAGGCTGTGAAGGGGGCTGGGGGACTCACTGGTGGGTGTTCGGGGTCTGGGTAGAGAGTTATTTTCTTTGTATTTATTGTTAGGGACAAGTACACGTAAATGTATTATATCGACCGCATGCGATCGATCATGGTCTTGATCATGAGTACCGGTTGACTCTGTGCTTACAGGTGGGCGTGACGGCGCAGCGATCCAGAACATCGCCGTGCGGCTACGTGTGACGCGGTCGGACAGGCAGTCAAGGCGAATGTGGACGTCGTCGCACATACTCCAGGAGAAAGCCGCTGACGAGTATCCAAGATGTGGATGGGTCTGATGTGGTGGAGTTGGAAATCGAGTCTACCGCAGGATACTCCGAGCTGAGTTCACAAGCGGACCGAATCAGAGAACTCCAGTGATGAATTTCACGATGTTGAGAGTAGAAAGTGGGGAGTATTCTTGTGGACACGAATTACATCTGTCCCTGACCTGACCGGGTACAGTGAGCAGCACGAACTGGTCTGTGGCCCCTAAACTGAAAGGAAGTGTAGTCTGTTCCCAATAACCACACCACCCGTCCCTTTAAACTTGCCAACAAGAGTCGCCTGGTTTTCTGTGGATAGGAGTTCGACGACCTATTCTTGGAGATCATCATATTCGCCATCCTGGACGACTCGCCCGTAGACAGCGACTTCTTAGAAGATATCCTTTCTAGGATCTATTGCAAGTCCTGTGTACATCGTTCACGGCAAGATTCTTGAACGTCCTGGTCCTTGCTTTGTCCAGTGACCGCTACCGCACATAGAGAATATTTCTGGACACATTTGAAGACTTCCAGCCCCCGACAATTCAGAGTCTGACATCAAACGAGCTAGGTTCTCCAGATTGAACACCAGTTCGACAGATTGTGATATACATATACTATATATAGGTTTACGGGGATCACATTCACGCGCTGAGGATTACATATGGTTCCAGCCCCCTCGAGATTGCATTATACAAAGACGCCAGCAAGCCACTCAATTGATTGCGAGTAACAGTAAAGGATATTATCTATCTCACGGGTGTGAAAACCACGGACCAATTCAGATCTTACAAAATACTGTATGAGATACGGCAGGAATCAGCGGACATGGTTGCCCGCTTGATCAAGCTAGGAGCAATCGCAGTCGGAAAGATTGAATGCACGCGGTTCGTCTCCAGTACCTTACTAACGGCTGACACAGTGACTAGACTAACTACCAGTGCTTTTGAAACCACCTAAGCGGTGGCTGTCGTTCACCTCTGGCGGCAGCATTGGCACATGTGTGGCCCTCGCCGGTTATGACTGATGTGGTTTGGATCAGATCAGACAGCAAGTCATGTCAGTCACGAGATCCATTTAAGTATCCATACCTGTTGGAATATCTAGCTAGGAGGTAGGAACAGGGGGCAGCAACCCAGGGGTTTCAGACGGTGCCTCGGGCAGGGGCACCAGTCTGTGCGTCAGGGGCACCAGAGGCTATTTCATGANCGCCCTCTCGCACCTGGGAACTCCCTCCTCTTAGAAGACAGACCCAACCACTTGAACAACCTTACAGCACGTAGCCCTCCAAACAGGAGAGGGTATTTGCTCTATGTTCAGACGTACCGGTACCTGGTGGATCCTACAATACCTTAGTTACGATTCGTAGTATGGGGTAGCATACGATGATACGAGGGCCTGGGGGTGTGATTGGTCTCTTTACAATAAAACTAACATAAATCAAGGACAACAGGCACGGGATAATTATACCTACCACAGAGTAAGTAACTTTGTTGCTCCTCTAAGAAGCGAGCTAACCCCCTCTAGGAATATCAACATGCCAGTCGTGGTGTGCAGGAGCGCTTGATCTGCATAATAAAGTTTTGGGCCACTTAGTCTCGCCTCGCGATTTTAATGCACAAGGTATAAATTCGAGAGCACGTGTGTCACCGGAGAACGAGATATACAAATTTCTGAAGAAACCAATCGAGCTCCTCTCGCCTATTGGCTACTGGAGTCATTGGGCGTAAAGTCCAAACAGGGATTGTATGGAGACAGCTGTGCGGAAGCTGGAAGAGTACCTAGGTGTGAAAAGGGACATCGTCGATCTGCCAGCGACTTGGACGAAAACAACCCCATCATAAAGTGGCTTATCGTTGGTCTCTTATGTGCAACAGTGAGCTTCTTGTATGTTGTTAATGGTGACGGTTCTAGCTAGTAGCCCAAAGCCTTTCATGACTTTATACCTTTCGCCCTTCCGCAGTGACTTCGAGGGGAAATATGATATCTCTCCCTATCTTGAAAAGTTTGTCCAAAACTGCTGGTAAGTTTGAGTGTTCATGCCTCCATTCTACGTCCTTGACGCTCACGCCACGACATGAATCTTGGGGCGAAGGTCTCTCTTCAGGATGCGACATCGCCCGAGAGCGAAAGGCTGTCTCCGCGACCAGTGTATCTTAGATGAAGACAGTTTCGGAACCATCAGGGCGTATCCGCTTGGATATGTGTACCCTTGTTACCGTGACGTCTACCGAAAGTAAGACGCTTGGTGATCAAAAAGGTATGGCGCGAGGCATAATGCTAATCCCACCGGCAGGGATCCTATGGATCACCCAGTCACATATGACCGAACCGAAAGGGAGGTCCATAATTGGGAGTTGCGCAGCCGTCCAAGATTACTGGAGGGAGCTAACATCTTCCAGTTGCTAAGGATCTCCTTGTCAAGCTCTGCTGATGTGTAACCACAAGTCCGAGTCTATTCACATGGACACAGCTTTTTCGTCCGATACTGATGTAATGTCTTTCCGCGCCTCATGCTACACACGGACAAAGTCTACGTTTATTAACCAGACGTAGGAACCGCGGGCGACATGACAAAGATGACTTGAGATACGGCGAAGAGGTGTACTTGACTGAGGAGCAAGTATAAGAAAGCACATGGCGAGAATTGTGGAAATTGAAAACTTCGTACCCGCTGAGGACAACAACGCCTCAACCCTGTTCAGGAAGTGCCGTGGAGCCAGAACAGTCCATCGTCTTCCAGACCGTCCAGATTGCACCTGAGAGTGCACCATGCACATCCAAGAGATTTCAACTAACACGAGCTTACGGTACTCGTAGCTAACACTTCGTTTCACTTAGTCCACGCCCCAGCGCCGGTTTAGCAGCTCCTTATCTCGCTATAAAGAACGACTTATCTTACCAGCAGCCGGTGTACGGTGCGGGATATATATTGAAGCTCTACCGAGGTTGAGTAGCGCAGTCGTCCCTGATTGCAAGGATCCGTGGCTGTGGGACGATGTAAATTGCCCTTCAGCCTGTTATACGTCGTTTATTCCTCCAATGTCTTTGCAACAACGCTAACTTTTGAGTTTATATGTGCTTATTCGAGAACCTTCGCACATATTCCTTAGCCGGCAGCGGTAACAGAGTACAATCAACTAGACTCACCTACCTATAGTGGACAGTGGATAAAGAGACGATTATCATTCCGTCGATCTGGTACGACGTCAGTCGTTACACAAGGACACCGGTTCCCTGCCAAGGAATGGAGGCTCATTCATAATAACCGTGAGCCGATTGCGTGTAGCAGATCATCCTATATCGCGGACAAAGTATTAATATAGCCTAGGGTTTCTATTCGGCGATATTGATCCTGCGCTTCCAGAATGCAACATCACCGGCCGAAAGGGCTCACGCTCGATCTGTTATTGCATCATCGGATCAATGGCTTCCCTGCATTTCATAGCCTGGACCCTGAAGCTAAGCTTGGTTGCGCAATAAGAGGGTTCCATCCTTTCCCAGCACAGATGTGCTAACGCCAATAGAGCTATCTCGCATTTTTCTTTTTTCAACCTATCTAGGGCTAGCTCACTTTCGCACGAGTAACATACAATGGGAAGACGGTTACTGGTGTACGCGAGCACTTTCTCACTACTCTCTAGCGTCGCCTTAGCCGGTGATGTCTCGCCACTTGTTGTACGGACATGGAACGGGAGCACGTATGCGTGTAAATCATACTATGATGACCCAGTGTGGCAAGACACGAGCAAGTGGAAAGCGCTGAACTCAAGCGTTGACGGAAATCTCCTTGTCGACATTCCCCCGGGCGCCGTTTGCCACAACACGTTTCAGGGACCGCTAGGAAACGTCAGTACCTACGATGCCGCCAAGTGCGCAAATGTCACGGCCTCTTTCGCGGACGAGCAATGGACGTCAGTGTCTCTGTCCATTAACCAGGAATTTATTCCGGGTGAAGTATCGCTAACTGACATCTAGGGTCGAACAACCAGCAGCGGCTCTGTGGACATACTTCTCCGGCGACGCCTGTCGGCCAACTACGGATCCAACGGAGCCTTGTACACTAGGAAACTATCCGGTTTACGTTGTCATGGCAAAGACAGCAGACCATATAAAGACCGGAATCCTCTTCGCGAAACAATTTGGCATGCGCTTGATCATACGGAACACCGGACACGACTTCATCGGTCGTAGCACCGGTTGGGGAAGTCTGGTGATCAATACGCACAGTTTCCAAGACGTGACGTTTATCGAGTCGTGGAACGGGCCGGGTGGCTATCAGGGTAGGGCGGTGACCATAGGCGCTGGCGTTCAGGCTCGCGATCTACTCAGAAAAGCTCATGCTCAAACCCCACCGTTGACTATCGTTGTGGGAGAATGCCCGGTTCGTAATAGAGCTAGTAGGCGTGGATTCTATCTATGCTAACGATCTTCAACAGACGGTCGGCGTGGCTGGAGGTCTCACTGGAGGTGGAGGTCACGGGCCACTCACTACGCTGAAAGGATGGACGGTCGACAATGTTCTCGAGTTCAACGTCCTGACTGCCGACGGCGAGTTTCTAACGGCCAACTCAGAAGAGAATACTGACCTCTTCTGGGCAGTTCGAGGCGGAGGACCAGGGACTTACGGTGTGGTTCTCACCGCAACATATAAAGCACACGTCGACCTACCTTCCTCCGGCATCATCTTGAATATCAATAGCACCCACACAAATGACACGGAACTTTTCTGGAAAGGCGTCACAGCCTTCCACAAGTACAGCAATCACTTCGTCGACAGCGGACTATATGTATACTATGTTATCGGCATGTTCGGCATGCAACTGAACATCCAGCCCTTCGTTGGCTTCGGCAAGAATTTGACCGAGCTAGCCGCAATCGTTCAGCCGTTGTACGACGACCTTCAATCGATCGGACTGAAGTACGACACCGTGATCAAGCAGTACCCGACATTCTTCGACCTCTATATCGACATGTTCGACGACGAACAGGCCGGAAACAGTGCCCTGGCGGGCGGTTGGATGTTCCCGCACGAAGACGTCGCGAACAACAATGACGGAATAGTGGCTGGGTTACGGAACGTCTTCGAAAGCGGAGGTTTCATGATAGGGCACATGTGGAATGCCGGATATGGCATCCCCTCGAGCAGCTGGAACGACACGAGTACAAACCCGCGGTTCAGGAACGCGAGCGACTTTGTCATTACTTCGCTGCCCATCGCGGGCAATGCGCCGGAAGCGGAGAGAGCGGCGGCGCAGCAGAAGCTGACGTTTGGGATGGATGAGCCGCTGAGGAAGGCTGCTCCTCATGGGGCTGGCTATGTTAATGAGGTGCGCTGCTGGCGATGGTGTCTGTGGATGAACGAAACACTAACCAGGTTGAACAGAATGATCCCTTCCAGCCTGATTGGCAGGAGCACTTTTGGGGCGAGAATTACCCGCGCTTGGCCTCGATCAAGAAGAAGTACGATCCAGAGGGTGTGTTTTACGCTGTGTCGACTCCAGGAACTGAGGATTGGGTGCAGATCGAGGGTGATACGCGGCTTTGCAAGCGGACCGATTCGCCGCTATAGTCGTAGGTTGGCCGCTCTGTATAATTATATATTCTCTGTGGCTATGCTTTTGTTTAGGTCACAGCCCGCCAATATAAGGTATATATCAATGAGATATCTACTCTAAGCCAGGGGCTGAGGATGGGCCTGGAAGTACTCCTCCAGCGTCGTCAGCTTGCCCCTCGCATGCTCCGCCGCCCACTTAACCAGCTGCTCCGTCTCCGGGCCAAACAACCCAAACTCCTCAAAGTAACTCAATCCCTCGGTAGCCCCGTCAGCCATGGCAGGCGGCAGAGTCTTCTTGAACTCCTCGACGGAACACTGCTCATACACGGTCTTCACGCCGGTCACCTTGCTCACGACGGCGGCGACCTCCTCCAGACTGTACATCGCCGTGGCGGCGCAGAAGGTCTTGCCCGCGTACCTGTCCGGCTCGGCCAGGATCGCGCCCACGTACTTGCCCGTGTCGGCCACGATGGCTATCATGGGCACCTTGCGCGTGGGCGAGCTGAACCGCGACACGATCTCGGTGCCGTCGGGCGCGGTGCGGTGCAGCAGCAGGCCCGGCCTGTGGAAGTTCTCCATGAACGATCCGGGGGAATAGAAGGCCGACTTGACGGGGAGGGTCCGGATGTAGTTCTCTGCTATCACCTTGGCGTTCAACTGCTTTGTCTTTGTTGTTTTTAAACAATGTTAGGTGAGATCATATCGACGTAGAAACAGGTGAAGACGAAGGAGGGCACACGGTACCTTGGTGTATTTTCCACCGGAGATCTTGACTACGTCCGGGGTGGTGCTGAAGATGATGTATTTGACGCCTTGCTCAACGGCGATGTCCGCAGCGGTCTTGGCCTGGCGGCTCTCAACTTCTTCCCCGTCCGGGCCCCAGACCGGAGTGGTCATCAGGAAGACCGTGTGCACTCCGGCCAGGGCCAGCTTGAGGGATGCGGGCACCGAGATGTCGGCCGCGACTACATCGGCGCCGTCCTTCTTCAGCTGCAGAGCCTTGCTAGATGTGGTGTCGCGGGTTAGGGCGCGGACGGCATATTCCTTGGAGAGCTCCGGGTCGTTGAGGACGTATGCGATGAGGCCGCGTCCCTGTTGACCCGTCGCACCGAAGACGGCGAGAATTTTGGACATGGTCACTCTTGTGGTGCGTGTTTAGATCGGAAACTGGTTCTTGCTGCGATGATAGATTTCAGGTCGTTCAGACAGCGAAGGAATATCGTAGGTCTCGACTGACGGGTGTACCGTGATATTTATACTCCCGTTTGGTCACATGTGGCCCCATAATCGATCCTTCGACGTACATGCTGTCCTCGGTGTGATTCTCGGTGCGGCGATTTCGTGCAGGTCATTCCTTCGATATTGGTGGTCAAAATCCAACCGGAGAGTTTCCGGTGATTCGGAAACCAATCATGCCGCTAGTCCCACTACCGGTCGAGCGGTGTTTATATGGAGAGATCATTGATATCTACGATTTCCGAAACGGTTTAGACTCGCTAGTGCTGTTTGTTAGCCGCAGACACTAATTATGGGCGGATCCTGTCTTGGCCTTACGATGCCGAGGGATAAGATGTCCCTGAAGAATACGGAATCCGGGACACCTGATATGGACTATGGTTACTGTGAAGAATCAAAGCTCGTCATTTTGTCGACGGACCGCCACTAGTCAGGGGTTTAAAACCGGTAAAAAGGGAGAAACTTTTCTAGACTCTCGACGGTGTGTGTCTAAGACACGAAGTAGTGACCCTACCACCCGGTCTTGCCACGGAAGGACCTTGCTTCGATACACTATGGAGCAAGAATTTGACCCATAACTTGTCATCAACGGATAGTGATTTGCAGCTCGTGTATTTCGTATACCTAGGCAACATAGAATACAACAGCTTAGCGTCCAGTCGAACCATCACGGCCAACACCCTGTAGTATGCAAACAAATATCCCCTTTTGCCGCTAGCGGTTGACAGCAAATCATGACGCCTGTGTAAAATTCCAGATGCTCTGAACAGTCACTCTGCCCTGCCATCCCTCGCTGGAGCCGCCCAAGATCTTGTACTTAACCCTCCTTTGCTCGCCCCTCCGCAGCAAGAACGCATTTTCGTCAAAGTTGGCGATCACTGCGTCGTCATCGAGGCTGAGTCGGAGCCAAGTCCAGATGCTAGTCCCCTTGAGTGCGGTGACAACAAACTCGTCCGTACCCCGGTCATACTCCACGGTCAACCCAGGATCGACAAGTGCCGCATTTGACAGGGGCGTAGGCGTGAAGTAGTTGGTGTGCGTATATGTCCGGGTGGCGTTGGTATTGACCGGCGTCCCAGTCGCCGTGATGTTGGCGACGAACAACGCGTTAGTGGCATTGAACGCATTCGTACCGTTTCCACTGCTTCCTCCCGTCAAGGCGCTAACGTTGACGCTCGTCAACACCGTGCTGTTCAGCCCGCCTACGGTAAAGTCGAAGCTCTTCTGCCCTCCCCCTTCGCTTCCAGTACCCACATCGGGTAGCACGTTACCCGACCAGTCGACCCATCCAAGCTCAACCCGACCGTTGACTTCAGTCCACAAGTCACTCACAGCATAGACATCCAACACACCACTACTCACATTCCAAACCGGCGCCACGATAACGGACTGGTAGATATCCTTCATCGTATTGTGCAAGACCTTCCACCTGCCCTCATACTCGATCCCGGCCCACGTGGGAGCCTGCCACTGGTCCTCCAGCTGCCAGTACAGGCTGCCGAGCTGCCGTTCCGGGCGGCCGCTCCCGGCGCGGTAGAGCTGCACCTGGGTCTTGTAGAAGTCCGCCTGGAAGATCTGGGTCGCCAGCGTCCAGGCCGACAGGTTGGCTACCGGGTCCGAGAGGTTGGCCGGGGTGGGATACCACGTCTGCACGGCCCGCGTCATCTCGCCCATGCCCAGGGACGAGTTGGCGAAGTTGGAGGTGTTCAGGGAGCCGGACGGGTAGTGCTTGTTTCGGAGCATGATGCTAAGTTCATTTGCGGGGTCAATATTGCTGTAGGAAAAGGGGACGAAGGGAGGGGATTGGCAACATACGTGGTTGAGTTGAATGTTAACTCGTCTTCCTCCATTACGTTCCTGAAACTCGACACTGAGGGCATGCTGTGATAGCCAAACTCGTTGGCGAAGCGACCAATGGGGTATGTCGAGATATTGAACGCTTGGTCTGGGGCGTAGAGGTACTGCCACACTCGTCAGCCAAAGAGTCAACTCCGGACGAAACGCATTACTTACGTGGTCTGTGTCGCCATAGATAGAGCCCGGATCCAAGTTGTAGTACCGCTGCTTGATGGGAATTGCGTCCGAAAAGTTCAGGGAAAGATAGCCGTTCGTGGTGCTCGAGGGAATGTAGGTAATACTGCGACTGTTGCCGTAGACGGCGGGTAGAAGGGTGTTGATGAACAGGGTCTCGTATTCCCCCTTGTAACGGACGTACTGGTCCGGTGCGGAGACGTTCACGAGGTAAAGCTCCAGATTCTCTAGCTCGTTGCCACCCGCCCAGAGAGCAAGAGAAGGGTGGTGATTGATTCGGCGCACTTGATATATCGCCTCTTGCCGGGAGTTTTCGAGGAAGTTGGGATCTACGGGGTACAGAGTATCGCCGTACTCGAACTCACTCCACAACAGTATGCCCATCTCGTCGGCTAGGTCGTACATGAAGTCGGGGGAGTAGGCGCCGCTGGCCCAGACACGGAGCATGTTCTGATTCCCCTCCACAACAGCATCAAAGAGCTGTCTAATTCTCTTCGGCGTTACTCGAGGCCAGAAGGCATCAGGGGGGATAAAGTTGCTTCCTTTGGCGTAGAACTCGTGACCGTTGATCTCGAAGTGCCCTGAAACTTGTGAGCATTTTGGAAGATAGAGAGGAGGAGGAAATGCTCATACAGTTGTTACCCGGTGCAATGCCCTTCGCCTTTTGCTCATCTGTAATCTCGCCTAGATTTAGGACAATGGTGCGAAATCCAGTCCTCTTATTAACCGCTGCTATGGTCTTATTTCCTGCCGACAGTACCTCAACTGTGATGTTATAAAGGGCTTGTTCGCCTAACCCGGCTGGCCACCAGAGCTTGTAAGACGACTTGTCAAGGATGGCTGTCCCAGTGATAACATCTCCTGAGTTGGTCACGTTCACGAGGTCTCCGGAGCTCACTTTTGTCTTTGTTGCTGTGTCGACTATGGAATACTTCATCCTCGCTCCATCTGGAACGGTGTTAATCGCATCAATACTGGCGTTCAAGACCCAGTTCGCCTCTTGATCGGGCGGAAGGTTGTTGAGCTGTCCTTCGCGGTAAAGGTCGAAGATCGAGTTTCGTACATATACCTCTGCGGATTGAAGTTGAACAACCCATGCTTTTTGCCAGATCCCAGAAGGCGCAAAGGCTCTCTTTGGTTAGCCTTTGGTACTCAGTGCATCTCGCAAGGCAGTCTTACCTGGACCCCAATCCCAGCCAAAGTCTGACTGTTCTTTCCGGATGAACTGGCGGTTCGGAAACTCAAAAACGATTGGCACGTTCCATGGCCAAGTCTCCTGATCCGGCTGTGCCGCTATTGAGCTTGCTGTAGCTGGTGCAGAGGCAAACTCGATGTTGAGCTCAGGGGTAGTGTTGTTGCAGCTCAACAGAATATCGGTTACGTTGAAGTAGTACTGGCGGAACTGATTATTCGTTGCAGCCACATAATGCCCACAGAACGTGATGTTTGCAAAGGTATCAAGACCATTGAAGAGCAGGAAATTGTTCGTCGAGTTTGTGCGTTGTCTGGACTCTCAATCAGCATCCAACATTGTCTGCTGATGAAATAGGATTACAAACAGGCCGCCAATATTGGCGGTATAGTTCCAGTCAGACCAGGCGATGAAGCGCAAGTTGAAGTCATTCAGACCGTAGTAACTAGCGAGCCCACGACGTCAGTACTCTCAAAGTACTAAAGCTGGACAGCAAGCTTAGACATACGGATCACCTATTATGCCGGCAGCGAAGAGATCCAGATGGACATGTGAAGGTACCTGGCCGCTCGCTGAGATATTGAGGGTTTGACTTGCGACTGTCCATTTTTGTGACGACAAATCCAGAACACGAAGCGCCGTGGTCCTGTGATTGAGGCATATGGCAGCCGTGGCAATGAAGCATCTCGCTGCACATCCTAGATTCCGCATGGTGCGTGCTAGCGAAAGCAAGCCTTCAGCAGTCAGTAGAAGACAAACAGTTTAGTGATTGACTGCTTGTTAGACAGCACCATGATATCTTTGATGCCTTGGGTCGGATATCGGCCATATTTCACGACTTATAGCAATATAAACGGACCGCAATCTATCCTGACCCGGCTTGGCGATCATCCCCCACATTGGACATGGCTTGAGCCTAGAGAGCTTCCTTGTCCGGAAATAGAGACGGCGACCGGCATATAGCTGCATGGTAACCTACGTAACTGCCAGTAACGTCCGTGTGTCATTGGACAGCCGCATCCTGTCAACGTTGGCTTCGGCTCTCAAGGAGATCCTTCGCTTCTGAAGCAATGCGGGGAAGTAAGGTATGTGGTAGGCATGATGTCAATACGTTCCCTCCGACGTTGCTTTCGCGTGAGAGTGAAGGTAAGTTGAAATGACGATCAGATCCACGCACGAATCCTCCGATAGGTCTTCGTGTTGTCGTGGATCAGCATTGGGTACGATTATGTTGACAGGCAGCCGAGGTCCGATACCTCCGAGACGCAAGCGAATCCTTCCTTACTGGACCCCGACATAGACACGCGACAATCATTGCCGAATCCATATAATTCGAATTGAGCTTGGTAGCACTATGATTCCATTTTTAGGTCTCAGCAACTCGAAGCTTATGTTTCAATTGCCTAAAAAGGCAATGCGAGACCACATCGTGGTTTCTTCGACCAAACAGCCTGATGCTGTGCCAGCTTGAGAAATACACAAGAAGAAACTGTCTCACTACCATCAGATCTTTTCCCTCCTCCTGATCCATACAGTCTTCTTCAAGGGGGCGACCCGGACAAGGCCGACAAACGTACTCCCCGGCCGCTCAGTCTCCATTTTGAAGTCGTAGTTCATCACCAAATACCTATCTTGCAATGTCAGCAAAACGCCTAACAACTGAGTCACAAAAGGGGGAGGGGAATAACTCACGCAAACATCAACTTGATCTCATTCGTCGCGAAGAACCGCCCAGGACAAGCGTGCTTGCCGTGCCCAAAGGCCAGAAACTCCTTGCTCGTGGTGGGGAAGGCCTTGCGGGCGCGCTCGACGTAACCCACGCTCTCGTCGGCGCGCTGCTCGGCGAAGCGGAACGGCTTGAACTGGTCGGCGTCGTCGCCGTAGACGCTCTTGTCGTGCAGCACCGAGTAGGACGGCACCACGACGGTGCGGTTGTGGTCGACGTGGGCGCCCGACGGCGTGTCGATGCCTTCCCTCGCGGTCACCTTGCGGCCCACGCCGAGGGAGACGATGCTGTTGAGCCGGGTGCTCTCGCGCAGCGTCGAGTCGAGCTTGTACATCTTTGCCAGGGCGCGCTTGTTCCATTGTCCGCCGTGCTCGGCTAGTACCGAGGATATCTCGTGACGCAGCTCGTCGATGTACTCGGGTTTGTTGTAGCAGACGATGTCGAGGATGGCGCCGGTGATGGTCAGAGACGTGGTGTGGATGGAGGCGAAATTGAGGAGCAGGATGCGCTCCCCGAGCTTCCTAGGCGTCCAGAGTGATGGGTCTCCGATCCCCTTCGCTTGCTTGATGGACCACTCGAGCCAGTCGTTGTGCGCCGACTTGGTGGCCTCCGGGTCGTTCTGCCGGGCTTCGAATTCTTTGAGGCGCTGCTCGATTGTCGGCTTCACGACCTTGCAGAACTGGTAAGTGTGCCAGCGGCCGCGTAGTGTGACCAAGGGGCCCACCAACGGCCTGAGCCACTTGGGCGTGCATCTGAGGAGGTAAGCCGACACGGGGACACACTGGGCGAACTTCCCGGCGTTATAGGCTAGGGCTGGGTCCCGACAGACCGGAAGACCAAGGAATACGCGGTTGGTAATCCTGCTGATGATCTTGTGCATACTGCCATAGACGGGAACTTCCCTCCATTCCGACGTGTCTGTACCCCACTCCCCCTTGAACTGGAAGTCGGTCTCATCGACTACATCTGGGACCAAGTTTCCGATCTGGCTTGTGAGCGTCGTGACGATGAGGGGATAATGCACAGGCCTGTGGATTAAGTCTGGGTCCATGACTGTATAGTCTAACTGGAAGTTCTCGGCGATCTGCTCGTGCATGCTGAGCTGTGTTTCTGGGGCGTCGACCAGGAACTGCGTGTCTGAAGGCGGTAACACTACGATGGTGCCGGTCAGGAGCGGGAGGATTACTGGTTGGCCCTTGAGACTGTATTTCGTATATGTTTCCTGCATTACAGCTTTGAAATTCACGTTATTTCTGAAGGCTGCCCGCCTCATGGCGAACCATTCATTTCGAAGTCCAATAATGGGGAGTCCCTTGGGAAGGGTCGACGGCTTGAAGAGCTGGTACAGAACCCAGCCCAGGAACGCCACTCCAGCCGCCGTGGCCATGTAGGCCGGGTGTAGGATGCTTTCGATCATTTTGTTGAGCAACGAAATAGTTTCTGCGGTCAGCTACGCAAAGCGGCAGACAAACGTGGCCAGGAAAGAGCTCGAGGGTTTTGCGCGCCTATGACACTGCACATGAAACACTTAAGTACTTCCCGCTGGATCTTCATTGCAAGGGTCCCTGGGCCGCGAAAATCGTATAGAGCCGCACAGGAATGGCTGCATGGCTCAGTGAGACGTAGGGCTGATCAATGTCAGACGCCAGTCAGCAGCGCCCGTCTCATAATGTCAGCACCGCTTTGATACATGGCTGACTACATCGAGAGTAGATTGGTGAAATGACTACTATAGGTCAGGAACATAAACTTCTTCAGGTCAGCGAGTCTCCTCTAATTCGACGCGCGCGGCACATCTTCCTAGGTTACTACCATTTCCCATCAACCCGTTGGCTGAGATCTGAGGTGCTATCGTCGACCACGTGGCTCTGTTCTAACGATTTAAAAAATAACTCAGAACAACCGACTTCCAATAAGAGAGCCAAGGGCATTCCATTGCTGTGAAATGTCTTCTTAGTTCCTCAGCTATCGTAGTGGAGAAAGATTCGACGGATCGGCGGTTGGGAAACTGGAAGGATTCCAATCCTCGTTCACTACTACTACGAAGTAGAATGGGGAACAAACATCTGACATAGAGTTCAAATCAAGGTGCCGTTCCAACAAAGTATGTAAGTTTGTTGCGCTTTCGCGGAGATGGGTTGATTTTGAAGGCAGTGTTGATAGCTATTCTCCCCCTTTTGTTCCAGGTCCAGTGTGCGGCCTCAACTAGTATGTGTCATCATGTCTGCCATCGTAACGTTATACCTACTCTCTATATAGAAGCGACTTTGGCGAACTCCGACGACAAAAGTGATCCCCGCCAGCTCAACTTTCCCAACGTCCACCACCGCCGCCGTGGCGACATCATCCATGAACTGTCTTCGGCCGCAAGGCGAATGTCCTGCGGCCACGGTACTCAACACGTTGCACGCTGGCTGTCAGGTCTTTTGACGATACAATATGCCTCCCGTACTCCACGCACTCGTAGCAGAACTTGGCGGTAACAAGATACTTGGAGTCAATCCTCAGCTCATAGTCTAACTCCGGCCACGACTGGTTCCAGTACCAGTAGACCGGCACAAAGCTCCCGTCTGCTTTGTTCCAGCAGTATTGATCACCCCAGACAGAGGCAAACACTCCCGCTGACGGACTCAGGAGTGTCGCTCCACATCTGTATCAATTCCCCCACGGGCATGTTAGCGCGTCATGATTTCCGGAATGCGCCAGCAGGCAAGGCAGGGATCCTGGTTCCGCACTCACGAAGCGAGGCCTGCGCCGGGCCAGAAGTCGAGGTCGAAAGAGAAGCTTTACCAGGATGACATGCTTGGTTAGATACGGCTTTTTTGGTCTTATGTCAGACGCGAAGGAAGCGGGAACCCTTGTGGGGGTACGCATTTCCGGGCTTACATGGAGCTGCCGTTGGGATACGCGGCCGCAGAGAAGCTGGTGACGTTCATTTTGGGCATGGCGTCCGGGTCGAATCCGGCAATGCACTGGCAGTCGGACTTGGCCGCCGAGGGCCGGAGCCAGAGGAGACCGCCCACGATTACCGGGGTACGGAGCCGCATCGCGTTTGTGTATGTGCCAGGCTACACGCGTCTGAACGGCGGCACACTGCTTTAACTTTGATATTATGAGACGTTGCGGTTCTTAAGCGGACCGTGAGTACGAAGATATTGAGTCGGTTACGGCTGTCGGATGGAGATCGCAGCGGCCAGAGGTTATATCGGTTGTCAGCTATATGTCCGCCTTTCAAAGTTTAACCTCGAGATGTCTCTCATCAGATAAGACCGGTAATATGACCCGACTGAGCGTCATCCCAACGGACGGCCGGCTAAAATACTAATTTTCCGGTATGACACAGATGAGTATAGTATTATTATTAACCGGGATGCTACCTACTTATCGAAGTTGTACTGTATTTGAAGCTGAGGCAAGAAGACATATTACCATTCGTATCTCGGTTTATAAGCGTCCGTAACGGATCTCGGCTTGCCCTGCAGAATCTAGGCAACGAGGATCTGCTTCTCCTTCTTAAGCTGCTCGACCACCTCCACGGGGATCTTCAACGTCTGCGCAACCAAGTCCGCGGGCGTCAATGCAAGCCACTGCGTGAGGGGAATATCCGCCACTCTATCAGACTTGTAGACTTCGATCCAGACAAGGTCTTCAGTCTTGGAAGTGTTCTCGATGTAATGGCCGCTGTTGTCCGGGAAAGCTGCCGTATCACTGATTTCTCGGGTTAGCGTCGAGCACAGGACTGATCGTGGGGTATGCCATGAAGATTCTCACCCTGCGCGGAAGTCAAAGGTGCGGGCATTGGAATTGCCGATGAAAACAGTCGCTCTGCCCTCGCCTTTGTGGAAATACAGCCACTCTTCGGCGTTGGGGTGCCTATGTTAAGGATTAGTCGTTGTCATTTTTTTATTTGGTCTAAGGATTAGGCTTGCCAATGGAGCTCACGCAAGCCGCCAGGCTTGAGGGTGACGAAAGTCGTGGCCAGTGTCTTGCTGATAGGGAAGTTTGTCGAGTCGATCTTGCGGAACTCGCCTCCGCCACCCGGTACCTTCTCGGCCGGGTGCTCGAAGGTACGGTAGACGAAGCTGGAGTTGCCCGACAGTGTGCCTGCCGGACCATCCGTCACATTGCGGGTGCTCACTGTCCCATTGAAAATGTACGGGTTCGGCGAGGGCACCGAGTTGAAGACAGACGCGTTGAATCCGAAGTTCTTGGCCAGCACATCCTTGGGGGTGTGGGTAATCCAGTCATCGACCATGAAGGTAGTCCTGAGAGACCATCATTGTCAGCGGGGACGCAGAAAAGCAGAATCAGTGGCTCGATACGTACCCGAGCTTGTCAAAGTCCGCCTCGTCAAAGACAAGCAAGTACTCATTCTCGTCGTCAAGGCCCTGGATGGTATGAGCAGCACCCTTAGGGAAGTACCAGATGTCCCCGTAGTTGAGCTTCTCGACTTGGTACCTGCCGAACTCGTCCACGGCGGAGATGAGGACGGAGCCGCTGTAGACGAAGCCCCATTCCGCGACCCTATGCCAGTGAAGCTCGCGTGAGGCCCCCTTCTTGAGATGCTGTTGAGCAGCTGCGATGTCGTGAGACTGTGGGAGATCCTGGATGACCTGCTCGCGGACCCAGCCTAGAGTGAATGTCAGCTGTGGTCAAAGTGAGTGGCTTCAGTCGACGTACCTCCGTTCAGGAGTCGAGTCCTCGAGTCGGAGAATGACCATTTCAAATTAGGCACTGTGCCCGCGTCTGTCGACTGTCTTCCCAGGTTGTCCGGGTTCTGCAGGTCAATCTGCTTGTTCGTTCCTACATCCCAGTGTCAATGAGGCTATTGAGCCTTCCTACCAATGGCTCAACCACGTTAGGGCCACTTACCACCCAGAAGAGGGGCTCCCTTTCCAGTAGTGTCGATGGGTTGGCCTTCGTCGTAGCCGGCTCGCTTCTCTACCTGTTGTGTCGTAGGCAGAGCCAGGACAGAGAGAGCCTGCGCCAGGAGGGCAACAGAAGCGAAGGTCTTCATGGCGAGGGGCAGAAACGATTGACGTCAGAGCAGTATCCTGAAGGAAAATGTAAGGCACAACAGCGTGACCTGAGACTGAAGGGCCTGACGTGTGTGTCGCTGGTCAATGACATCGTCAGAGAAGAGATTCAGCGGATATGCACCTCTTATTTAGCAATATCATGCCGCATAGATTCGCATGCTGCAGCCTTCAATTGGCCGGGACAGATCGATATTGCGATGCGCAAGGATAATTTGGTCTTTGTTATTGCAGCTTTGCTCGTCACGAGCGGGAGACGAGTCGATACGCGACCTGCATCTTCCAAAGCAAGCTCCGTCCCCATCGTGCACCAAAATGACGAGATACGGCATCACGGCATGAAGCCTTCTCCGATTCGCTCAAGACGAAGCCCGCTCTTTGCAGGTCCCCGAAGCTGCTCCCCGATCGAGAAGACGGCGTCGTGAGAAAAGAGATCATGGCTGGAAAAGGTGGTCGAAATCATTGTTGCTGTCCCAAACAAGGAAGGAGCTATAGCCAGGATTTGAAGTCGACAGCTCAGGGCAGCAATTACGTGCTCCGTGGCGTTGGGCCCGTCACTGGTGCCTTTGGGGGGTCTGAGCACCGAAATGCACCCAAACTGCAGCTCCCCACGATCACGCAATTGGCAGATCAGGCTTGGCGCTCTCGGCCGGAGATCACTCCAGACCTGCCACAGACCGTCCAAGACCAGCTCCCGCTCACTGCCGCTCAACGTCCCGGCTCTTGAGAGCAGGCACTAGACCTACTATGCAACAAGCTTCTGTCATTAGCCTCACAGCTAGTTTTAACCTCACTTCTCCTGGTGCAGAGATCGACAGCAGGGTGCTACTATCTGGGAGATGACCTCGATGACCACATTAGCCTACCTTCAACGCCCATCTCGTGATGCGGTCTCGTTCTTTGGATCACAGAAGATCGTCACTTCGCAGATGTTCTCGGCCAATACCGGCGTTTCTGCGCTGATGGACTTGTGATGGACAGGCACCGAAGCCACGGTCCCTGTCGATGCCATGATCGACCGCCGACATACGCTGCACAATGCGCATCTGATCTGGGGCAAGCCCCTTTTCAGAAGCAGTGCTTGATATGATGAACTTGGTGTTAAATTTCTTTCACTGCTCTGCGACAACACTAACCTCTCTCACTCTTATGTGATGCCCCAGTCTCTCAGAAGATGCCCACATGTCTATCGACTTTTCTTCCGTTGGACCTTGATTCAGAAATAATCGACGCTAGAGAATCATACCAGCAACTGATGGATTATCTCCTCTAATGACTAACGATGGTGACATGATTCAGAGCGCTGTGGGCTAGCTTACTGAGAGAGCCTAAATCCCACTCTCACTCTGGCACATCATACCTCAGAGGACTCAAGTGTATGCACTACTGCAAACAAAATTGCGATATTCATCTTGCTTTTGTCTGACAGCAGTGTCTCATTTCCTCTTGGCGCTCCAGACACCTCACGCTGTACGCGCGAGCCAGACCTTCCCCGTCTTAGTGCGCCACGTCCGGGACGCGATGACTCCGTCACCATCTCTTGCCACCTTTCATTCACCACCTCACACAAACTTCAGCGTGTCCATGCTAGCCCTCCGGTGCCGATCCCTACTTCTACAAGGAAAGCTTCATGCCGGCACAAACCATCATGGTCACAATGGCTCCAAAAGGCGTAAACACCAAATTTGTGACCGAGCTTTCCGCCGAAATACGTTCCCGTCATCGGGACAAGCGGTCAGTGATATCGGCGACCTGGCGTCTATTTGTCTACAATAGACTGAATGATACCATCACGGAAGATTGGGATAGCCGTCGTTGGCTTACTGTCGACGACGCCGGATGGTGGTTGCTGGGATGATGTGGGAAAATGGTGGTATCGACCTCGTGACTGACACAGTCGGAGACCGAGCATGAACTTGCCAGAGAAAGTAGATAAGTACCACCCTCAACCCAGAGGACATGATCAAAATCAAAGGGCTAGACAGCACTTCCAACAACGGGACTCCAGTTCATCCAACATCACCGACGAGATGCTTTCCCTCCTCCAGGCTGCTGCCGTGCTCGGCTACTTGGCGACTTTTGCGTCTGCCACTCCGACTAACACCGGAACGGGCAAGAGAAGCCCTCTGGGAATCAGCTTGCCTCCCCTGATTCCCGCCATCCCCGGCGTGACAGAGCCTTTGGCTTCCAATGCTCCTCCCCTCCCCATTCTTCAGCTGCCTACTCCGCCACTTGACAGTCCCCCCTTCACGGCGTCTGACATCAAGCCAAAGAAGATCGGATACTTCTGGACTGGCTCGGGAGACAACCTCCACAAGGACTTCCTTGCGACCGTTAGTCTAGACGATGTGAGTTCTGCTTCCAGCTCTCTTCAAGGTTCTCATGGTCATGTCTAACAGTACTCTAGGATACCTTTGGCACAATCATCTATCTCACAGACGTTCCAACAAGCGGCAACTCGCCCCATCATTTGGGTACTTCCCTTGATGGGAAGACTTTGGTCGGTGGCGGTCTCTTGTCTCTCCTGAAGACCCAGGACACTGCCTTCTATTTCGGTTAGTTGGTCGCGGACATGACACCTCATGACCTTGAGCTGACACGACATAAGACGTATCCAACCCGTACAGGCCAGCGTTCAAGAAGAGCAACCGCGGTATTCTCAGTTCTATTGTTGATGAGATCCGCGCCAAACCTGAAGGGTACCACAAAACATCTCCCTCGATCATAGCCCGTTTGGTAACTGACGCAAAATCTCAGAGGCTTCTTCATCACATACATGGGATCAGCAGTCGGCACCTCTCCCGGACGTCTCGTTGAGACCGACGCTGATGGCAACATCATCCACGAGTGGCCCGAGGACGTTAACGGCCTGCTGAACATCCTTGGCGAGCAGTTCTCTCCTCACGGACTCAGCGTCGACTTCGACAAGGGCATCATCCTCACGTCCGACTTCGTCGTCCCGCTGTCCATTCTCAAGCCCACGCTGGGCATCCAGCGCGCAAACACCCTGCGCCTGTGGAACCTCGCAAGCCGCACCATCATCTCGACCATTACCATCCCCAACGTGAGTGCCATAACCTCTGCCCAATCCTCTCCCACAACTACTAACAACTACTCCAGGGCGGCGGCATCCAAGACGTGAAGTTCATCCCCGGCCACCCGGAGAGCGCCGCGCTCGCGACGGCCGTGCACCTCGGCCAGGTCTGGATCATCTACCCCTTCCGCCGCGACTCCAGCGGCAAGCAGGGCGTGGCCGAGCTGCTGTACGACTTCGGTTCCAAGGCCAAGGACTCGATGGCCATCTACTCGGACATCTCCGACGACGGCAAGCTGGCCTACTTCACCTTCACCCTGGGCAACCACGTCGCGGCGCTCGACATCTCGGACCTCAACAACGTCAAGCGCCTCGACGACCCCGACGAGACGCAGCCCATCATCGGACCGCATTACGTCAAGATCAGCCCGGACAAGAAGAATCTGCTGGTGACGGGATACTTCGTCCAAGCTGGTGATGTAAGCTTCTCATCCGCAACACTCCCCCGTGTTGTCTTTTCTGCATGGCGTCGTGAAACTAATAGGTCACTAACAGATCTCGGTGCTGAACACCCCCGGCGACTACAAGGCTCACTGGATCGATATCCTACCCAACGGCGGCCTGAGCTTCAACCGCACTGTTGACTTCGAACAGATCTTCACCAACAGCCGCGGCGGTGCTCGTCCTCACTCGAGCGTCATCTTCGATCTGACTGATCCTGCTCATCCCAAGTACTACTAGACATTAGTGTCTGGCAGTGTCCTGCTCCTTTGTTGGTCTCGCTGGGCTTATTTCTTGTGGGCCACGTCCTTTTGAGAGGAGACTGGTCGTAGAGGTGATGTTGGGTTCAATCACATCAGGGCAAAAATATCAGGTCCAATATTTGAAGTTTAATACCTATTTAGTAGTAGTAATCGACCATACTGACGTCAATCTATTTCTATACCATATTGCATGCAGAGGGTTAGTTTGCAAAGAACCGTTTTCCTTCGTTCGACCGCGGAAAGTTGCCGTGCCACAGCCTGGTATCTAAGAATGCACTCTTTTCCAAAAGTACGAAGGGTCAGGTGCAGTGTCCATAGTCCTAGTAAATCTATGTCGACCTATGAGACGAATCCGAGCACCTGCGCCTCAGCTACACGTGACATTGCTCGCCCTCCCTCGGGCTTTGTTCAGTCTTTGCTGGTTGCTGCCTATCCGAGGAGCGACAGGCCCAACCTACAAAGCTAAAACAACACCATGAAAGCTCCCATAAATTTTCTTTTCTCGCATTCAGACTCACCTTAGACCTCCCGAGGGGCGTCGCTATACTTGGATCATGTCTGAGGATCACAGCAAGCCTTATCAATACACACCACTCTCCGCCGGAGAGATTCGGATCCTGGTCGTTAAATCATCTCCAATCGGCGGAGTCACTTGGTCTCTCAAGACCGTGAAGCTATATAATGGAAACGAACCCCCCGAGGAACATCAATTTGATGCACTCTCTTACACCTGGGGGGACCAGAGCCGCACCTTTCCCTTGATGCTGTCTTGCGGTCGAACTCTACAATCTCCACACGGCTCTTCCTTACCTTGTCAGACGTCGCTCGGCCAGACCGTTATGGATCGACGCAGTATGTATCAACCAATCCGATGACGTGGAGAAGACAAGTCAAATCCGCTTGATGAATAAAATCTATCGCTCGGCATCCCAGGTCTGGATTTGGTTTGGACCAGGCAACAAGCACACCAAGGAGGCAGTTGCTCTCTTGCCGCACATTGCAAAAGTTGGCGAACAGTCAAAACCGCTGGAAGCTGCATTGCCCAATGAAACACCCGAATCCCAGGGTCTACCAGCGGTCTCGTCGCCGATTTGGACGGCTGTCTACGACATCTTAGACAATCAGTGGTTTTCCCGGTTATGGACAGTCCAGGAAGCTGCACTAGCCAAGTCTATAACCTGTCTCTGTGGGGATTGCGAAATCGAATGGGGCATTCTCGAGCGAGTCATGGACACTGGCATCTATGTAAACTCGCTACACGATGCAAATGGGGAGACGACCCGGCTCCGGAGGCATCTCGAGGTGTTCTTTATTAGGACGAGTCACCAAGACCGGGAATCTGCCATGTCGAAATCGAGACCTTTCGATTCTACAGCATTTCATCTGCTAAGGGTCTGCATGTTAGTGTCATCTTCGTACAGGTGCTTTGACCCTCGTGACCGCATATTTGGTATCCTGGGGCTTGTCGATGAGCGTGATCTTGACACTGCTGATCTCTATGAGGTCGGCCTGTCACTAACAGAACTCTACGCCAGGTTCTGTCGGTTTCTTCTCCAAAATGTTCGGTTACCAGACTCGAACTTTTGGTACTTACTTAACGATGCTTCTGCGCTAAAGAAAATGCCCGATCTACCAAGCTGGTGTCCAGATTTCTTTAACCCGAGCTCCGGCGATGACGGTTTCCGCCGTCCAACTGGCGCTGCAGAGCAAATCACACTCAGTAACACTAAACACTGTGCGGGCAAACCAGGGCGAGAGCGGGCGGAGCCAGGCGCGAATCCCAGAGACCTTATGTTGCAGGGCATATTCTTCGATACCGTGGCAAAACTATATCCCGAATTTCCTGCGCAAGCGGAATCACTCATCAACGGGGCTGATATAGGAGTTGATGGCTTCATAAGCGTGCTGGCCGCTGTCGCGGCTTGGGAGAGGGCAGTGGCCTTAGATATTGTGGGTACGGCTGCGATCACAGAAACCGAGGACACTGAGTTTCTCTCAAGTCGAGATGAACAGAACGTTCAAGCCTCACTTATCAGCTATCTTCAGACCTTGCTGGGGAATGCGAGGGTAACGACTTTTGAGAAATATGGACTCACAACGGCGGACATGTACAAATTCCGCACTGCCTCTTACAAGTGGATCGCGTTCGCAAAGCGATTTGAAGAGCTCCGAAAGAAGTAAGTACAACCCGTATCACGCTCATAGGTATAATTCATGACCAGTATCCTAACAATGTTCTCAAAATAGATATGACGAAGGAGCGCTAAAGAATGTGGAAGAAGCGCTAACTGACACTGACAGAGAGGCACTTGCTTGCGTGGAAAGAGGATCCCCTGCTCTACGTTTTCTGACAGCCCTGACAATGCAACAATCTAAGTCGCGCCTATTTAGGACATCTAGTGGCCGGGTTGGGCTCGGATGGGCGATCATCAAAGAGGGAGACGAATTAATTGTCTTTGATTGGGCGCCGGTTCCGCACGTATTACGCCGTGTAGTGGGCCGGGACGACCAGGCGTATACGCTTATTAGCCAGGTCTATATGGATGATGCTATGCACGGAAAGGTGTACGAGCTAGGTATTGAGAAACAAGATGTGACGCTCGTATAATCTTATAGTTGTTATAGCGTTCTTTACTCTAGCCATATACGGTTTTCGGAGCTACCTATTTCTTATAAGTAGATTTGCCATGGCGCGTCCCAGAGTCTACTCTATTCTTGGACCTAGCACGAAGTTAGGGGGTTATACGAAGATGTCCCGACGGTGTTAGCGGAGCCGAGGGCTTGGGATGTCGAAACCACTGCACCACAACATGGTGCTGCGGGTATAGCTCATCCCGGCGGACAAGTTCTCTAGGGGTGAGGGTGCCCGTTGATCTGCGTATAGATTGGAGAACATCTGCTCATAATCCTTCCAAAGAGCTTCCAGATGCTTCCACGCTCTATTCTATCTAACTATCAACGCAACGGAACAATTCACCATTTCACAACCTTCTGTGGGAAGAACTCATCGATCAACTCAAGATAGTATGGCTAGACACATGTTAGCACCACCCAACCAACGCCACATGATAGGAGGGTAACTCACCTTCAGCTCCTCGATGCTCGGCAGCCCATCACTCTTACTGTAGAGATCATAGGGATTGAACGCCCTCACAGCCTTGAGCATGTCCCAATCCTTAGCCTCCATAAGCTCCGTATACGCACCCTCCTTATGCCAAGGATAGAACGAGTGGTACCGAATCATAGCTAACGCCTCAGCCGGCAGGGTGCTCTGTTCCTTGACCACATGGTACAGATACTCGTCATGTCCCCACGACAACATGACGTTATCCAGCCCGCACCCCTTCTCGTAGATCCCAAACTTCGAGCCGTACACCGGGTCCCGGCTGTCGGGGTTGCCGGCGAAGGTGTCGTGGTAGATGATGCGCTCGTCGAACGCGCACCCGACGGGGAAGGTGTCGCCCACGACGTCCCACTGGCCCTGGGCGCCGTCGAAGAAGAGCATCAGCTTGCCCAGGTCGTGGATCAGGCCCGTCAGCTGCATCCAGCGCGGCTTGCCGTCGCGCCGTATCGCCTCGGCGCTCTGCAGGAGGTGCTGGATCTGGCCCAGCTCCGTGTCCGGGTCCGAGTCGTCGATGAGCGTGTCGAGCTTCTCCATGGCCTCCCAGATGGTCAGCTCGGGCCGGGCGCGGGTCGGGGAGTTGAACCGCGCGCGGGCGGCGAGGTTGTATGCTACTGTCTGCTTCTCGTGCTGCTCGCGGTAGAAGTTGCGCACTCTGTCGCAGGCTGTTTCGTATTGGCGGAACTGGGTCTTGTCCTTTGCGGCATCGAATCGTGATGCCTCGTCGTATTCTGGGTCTTTCTTCTTGGTTGAGCGTTTGTCTTTTAGGACGTTGACTGCGTCGATGGCGTCCGATATATCTTCTAGAGCACGGCCTGCGTGGTCCTCGTACTCATAGGTGGCCGAAGGAGCCATTGTGTACGGTATTGGTTGTAAAAGAGACGCTGGAAGATTATGAAAGAAAATCAAGATGGTGTAAGGGGTATCACGGTGTAAGCAGATGAAGACGCGTGTATGTCTATGAGGAAGTGGACTGAGAGTAGGTCGGGACGAAGTTTGTAACCGCTGCTTTTATAACCTCAGTTCGGATAGTGAAGTGGTAGATTGACGGAATCAAGATTCCGTAGTGAATTCGCCTCGAGTGGTGAAAATCTTGCGTTGCGCGCAGGGCATTCCACACTGCCCTGGCGATACTAGAACTACTTCATCCCGCGACTCCACTGAGAGACTAAGATAGGGTGAAGTGTAAGTGCGACAACCGGCCAGTATGACCATGTTCGGCACGCAAGCGTAAGAGACAACTATCTCCTACTCATGAATCGTGAGCGGCGCGGAATATATTTCCAACCTTGAAGTTTTGAGGAGAAAGTGCCCGGCTTTCTTGGTGCTAGCGGCTCTAGTCCCCACACTAAATCCGGACGACGTCGAACGGTCGAAGTAGCGTTGAAGACTCTGAGATCATGATGCGGGGCACCGCCGAAAATACCTTCTTCCACACCGAAGGGAAGCGTGGCTGGAGGCAGAGGAACGCGGGTCAGGGCCCAATTACCCCAAAACCCCTCCAAAGGGTCTGGCCGCATGACCTCAGCCAAGTCACCTGCACATGTGCTGGATGGTCTCCGTCGGTCGTGCGTGGTCTCGCTCCGTTATTTTAAGAATCTCAAGCATGGCTAGCTTGTCTTGCTTCGAGTGGAAGTGGTCTCCGACTGGGTGGAAGGCATTGGTCAGCCCTAATACTTACGAATTCAAATTACGTACCTACAACGCGGGGAATGGGAATGCTTACACGCTGCAATTGCCATGCAGGCAGTGAAAAGTGAGGGAGGAGTCCACTGTCGAGAACCGTCAGCATCAGTCCACTGACCGGAGTATGGCGACAGCGGGAAACTAACCTGATTGCCGAGACCAATGCCGCACACACGACGAACAAGGTGCTGTATCCGTCCCTTACCGAAGTACCTCTTCGTTAGCATGAAGCTCCAAAATACAAGGGCGACGGCGGCATGATCCTTACGGTCATTTCTTCTTCGGCAACCTTCCTATTAGCACCTATTCGAGGCAATTTCGGGTCGAAGCGTGCCAGGCTTGTAGTACGAGTGTCAGTGTTTAGTATGAACAAAGTACCCGATCGGACTTACAATAGCTCGGCCAGAAGATGATGCTGTATGCCTATTGCATGGCAGCTGCTCTGGTGCCATATCTCTGGAAAGGCCTGTGTACCACTCTCATCTCGATACAGGGGCTTAAATGATGGAGGCACGGCCTTGTTCCACTTTCTGCTGTACTCGTCCAGCTCCTGCCACCGTGCTGCAGCGTGATGTGCTTGATCTCCGAAGCAAAAGTTGAGGACGTCAGCACAGTGGATGACAGCACGGTTAGCCCAGGTGTGGTCCTCGGCCGGCTCAAGGGATCGGTCGACGAGGCCGTGGTCAAGATTGATCCATACGGGTCGCTGGTTCATCATGGCGGAATAAATTTCCTGACGGAGCCCAACCCAGAAACAAGCGGCGCTTAGACTGCCGGGTACCAGAACCCGATTGCCGCCCCGAACGAAAGCGTGGATACTTAGAAGATATGCATGGTTATCGGTCCCCATGTTCTTGACTAAGGCGCTGCCGGTCAGCTAAATTACGACGCACGTCACTCGATGATACGGACCTTCCATTTCTTCCAATACGCGCAGAATGATTGTAGCAGCAAACAAATTCTCGTCAGAGACCATCTCCGCATGGTCCAGCATCGGTATGAGATGCTTCAAGCACTCCTGATGATAGCGATTGCTTGCGAGTGGATCCATGACGACGCTGATATGGCTCATGTGCCTCGCAGCCAGTGCAAAAATGGCGTTAAGGAGTATGGGACACGTCCCAGCCCGCTGAGGCACAAGGCTCTCAAAAGACCTCTGTGGATCACATGGGTCAAGCTTTGAGCACCGTCAGCTGTACAGTCCAGCGCGAGGCATAGGAAGCACTCACCCAAATCGCCAGTTTTTGGATGTAGTGTCGGAACATCATCGCCTCGTCACGGCTGGCGAGCGGCCAGATCGGCTCGCTCAAATATACATGGCCTCTTCGGTCGTGCGCCAGACCATCCTCATGGAATATGAAACGATCTGTCGGCGAGGCTGGGGGCGCTGCATAGATATCGTCCCTGGACGGACCCGCCGTTTCCTTACGTCTAGGCATCCGTTCTTGTCTGTCTGAACCTGCGGACGGTGACTCTACGATCTGGTCGCCGTCGTCGTATTCAGCATCCTCCAGGCCCTCATCCTCGACTTCCCTCGCCACGTCTTTCGTCTCGTCGATAAAGACGACTGCTTCATATCAGCAATCCAGCCCGCACATGCTTATGCAGACGGCTTGACGGCTACACAAAGAGGTTCACATACGGCGCTTTGGGGTCTTGACCCATCTCTGCTTCACTGCGAAGTTGTCTTGCGGCCAGTTAGCAAGGTTGCACTTCGAAGCAAGCGCGTGAGGTTGACACTGAAGTGCCTCAGCGTACTTTTAGTCACCCGGATCTTGATCCCTGCGCGCCGACATTGTCTTCCTGCAAGCCGACATCGACCGCAGGTTGGTGTGACCCTATCGCCTGGGGTCCGAATGTCAGCAAGCTTTGGTATCACCACCGCGATACTGCTTCGTACATACACTTGAGATGTTGCTCCCTGCAGTTCTCGCTGCGGTGCATCAGTGACACTCCATGTCTCAGAATAAGCACTTAATCGTATTGCTTACCAACCGGTCGAGGCTACAGTCGACGATTGCATACTTGGGCTCAAATGCCGCAGAGAGAAGACTAGGCAGTCATGTTGAAGGAGGGGCCCGGCGACAGAGTTCAAATCCGGAAGAACTTGGGCAATCGAGAACGAGATAAGTGATCAAACTTGGCAAATCCGCGCGAAAGGTAACTTGGCCACCATGGAATGAACAATTATTAGTGTCGGGCAAAGACAGCTGCGCTGACTGACCGCTTGACAATGACAAGGGGGCGGGAAAAGCCGTTTTACTCAAGCTTACTTACCCCGCGATCTGTCGCGATCTGACCAGGAGAGGGACAGCAACCTTGCCAAGACAAGTGCTCGAAATCGGCCACTCCGAACGAGGGATGGCGGAGAGAAGCCGAAATGCGGGGTCAGTTGCCGATACAACGGGCCGTTTGTCAGAGTCTTTGCCAGGTCAAGTGACAAGAAATGAAGTCAATTTCTGGCGTGTTTTGGCCTGTTCGAGCGAGGGAAGGTGCCATCATATGCCATGTGCATGGAAGCGTCCGTCCGAAGTAGCTCCACAATTGCCGTCCCCACTATCTCCACGTCTGCCGGTCTTCATCGGCGACGTTCGTCGAGAATCATTGGAAGAGACCGTCCTGACTGTCTTAAAAAGATGGGGCCGGCGACGCTACTCGGCAAACCAAAATTTCCCCTTTTCCAATCCCATCTTCAAGGCCAAACTCTAAGTTAGGACCCGTCCTTGCGGCCAAGTCGGTTAATGCAGGTTCGAACCAGACCGAAGGTGTCTAGTGTCGCATATGCATGATTCTAACACCTTCTTTCGGCGATAACCTCTACCCATATACTAGTATATAAGGCGAGCGGATCCTTCCCCAGACTCTCCCCCAGACTGAAGCCCACGATGGCATCGGCTAGAGTCGTCCCAGATATCACGCCGCTAGACTTGCAGTCCGCCGCCGCTATGGATGAGAAGGACCAGGACCACCTCGACCACGCCATGGCGTTGGAGCACATGATTGAGAATGCCAGGTCGGCCACGGAGAAGGAGCACAAGATGACCCTTATGCAGGGCATCAGGCTGTATCCCAAGGCCATATTCTGGTCCGTACTGATCAGTTCGACCATCATCATGGTATGCCATATCACCCCCATATCCACGTCCTTGGGTCTGTTGCTCATTCGCTTGTCAGGAGGGCTACGACGTATGCCTGATCAACAACTTCTACGGCTTCCCTCAGTTCAACCGGAAGTACGGAGAGCAGCTCCCTAGCGGAGAGTGGCAGATTCCCGCGCGATGGCAGTCAGGACTCAGCAACGGGTGAGAACTCCTTCTTGCCGCGATGGCTGGTCGCCCTGCACCGTTCACTAACTCCATGCAGTGCCAATGTTGGCGAGTTGATCGGCCTGCTGATAAACGGATGGGTATCCGAGCGGTTCGGCTACCGGTGGACCGTAATCGGCTGTCTCGTGCTTGTCATTGCTTGGACCGCCATTTTCTTCACAGCACAGAATGTCGTTGCTCTGCTTGTGGCCGAAATATTGTGCGGCATAGTAAGCACCCTGAGCGGCTCAAGTGTCTGCGCACTTTCGCTAACTCCATTTTCCAGCCATGGGGAGTGTTCCAGACCCTCTGCATCACCTATGCTTCCGAAGTCTGCCCAGTGGCTATGCGCGGATATCTCACAACCTATGGTAAGGATCTCCACCCCCTGCCTGACCCACTGTAACTAATCGAAATTTCACAGTTAACTTCTGCTGGGGTGTGGGACAAGAGATCGGCATCGGAGTTATCATGTCCATGCTCCATCGCGACGACCAGTGGTCATATCGTATCCCATACGCCCTGCAATGGATGTGGCCCGTCCCCCTCATTATCGGCATCTACTTCGCGCCCGAGTCCCCCTGGTGGCTCGTCCGCAAGGGCAAGACTGAAGAGGCAAAGCGGTCCCTGCTGCGCCTCACCAGCCTGGACAAGGAGACCGATTTCGATGCCGACGAGACTGTGGCCATGATGGTCCATACCACGGCGCTCGAGGAGCGGACCACTTCCGGCGCGTCCTATCTCGATTGTTTCAAGGGTGTCGATCTCCGGCGGACTGAAATCGTGTGCATGGTGTGGGCGATACAGAACTTGAGCGGCAACTCTTTCTCAAACTACTCGACCTACTTCCTGCAAGCGGCGGGATTGAGCCCGACCAGTGCGTATGGCTTCGCCCTGGGCCAGTATGGCATGAATATGGTTGGCGTCTTTGGCGCCTGGGGTCTCATGACGCTTGGGATTGGTCGTCGGTCGCTGTATCTTTATGGTGAGGTTTCATCACGAGACAGACCAGCGTGGTAAGGTGGTAACTAATCCTAACTGTGGCTAGGTCTATGCGGGCTCTGCATTATGCTGTTCATTTTGGGCTTCTTAGGCTTAGTTCCGGCAGCCCATCGGCGCGAGTCTTCCATTGCTACAGGCTCTATCATGCTCGGCTGGGCGCTCACGTACCAGGTTAGTCAGAGTCACGCATGTTGTGTATAAGCACTTACTAACTTGTTCCACAGTTGACAGTCGGTACCGTCTGCTATTCTCTAGTGAGTGAGATTAGCACAAGACGGCTGCAAATCAAGACTGTCGTGTTGGGCCGCGTTTTGTACATCATCGTTGGAATTATTTGCAGCGTCCTAAGTAAGTGCTCCTCGTCCGTCAGCGTAAAACTTCACGCCAAATAGCCGTCACATAATATGTTCCGAGAAACATGAGCTTTTCGCTGACTGTGATAGCACCTTATATGCTGAACCCCGGTGCTTGGAATTGGGGGTAAGTTTGTCCATCCAGTTACATTGCAGTACAAGTATGCTAACCACTTTCGTGCAGTAACTATGCCGGCTTCTTTTGGGTAAGCACGACTATGATTCTTGTTCACGCCGAAGATGTAGTTGCCATACTAACTTCGCCTTAGGGGGCGATTTGCTTCCTCTGCATCGTCTACACGTACTTCCGCGTGCCTGAGCCCTCTGGCCGCTCGTTCGCCGAGCTTGACCTCATGTTTGAGAAGCGCATCAACGCGAGGAAGTTTGCTAAAGCCGAGATCAATGTCTTTGATGAGGAGGTCGACGGCGGTGCCTTGGACCGATACGAGAAGCAGAGGCGGGCCGAACATATGGAGAAGGTTGGCCAAGCATAGTCACTGCATGTCACGGAGGATTTCCGGCATATGAAGCGAATTAGCAGGCATTGTCCATCAGGAGTCTATGAGAATTCAATGTCTTATATACACACTTAATTTAGCAATCACGGGTGGCTGTGATGGTGCAATTCACGGACTTGCAGTCTAATAGCCAGTGAAGCACAGTTGGAGAACAGTTATACTCTGGAGGGGAATCTGCGAGACCCCGTGGTCTACCAAGCGCATCATCGAAGTCTACAGTGAAGATGTCATCAATATAGGAGCCATACTGGTCGAGATTCAGAACCGTTAGCAGTATCGGGGCCGAGTGCCGGTGTGGCAGATCTCTGGTTCAGGTAGATCTGGATCTTGGGGAAATCTTGACCGGTCTAAGAGACATGTGTCAGGTAGATGCTACGCTGGATCGCGTACCCGACGGAACACCAGGGTCTAGACTCCCAGACTATATGACTACTCCGCCGTAGCAATGCGGCTGGGCGAAGAAGCGAGAATCCGTACCGTAGGGACATCAATGGCTCCACACCGAGTATGCAGCCGTCCGCAAAAATGACTACGCCGATACACCCTCTTCTACATAAGTGTAACCACTCCAACACACGCTTCGACTTTGCCCAGAATAATCCCGGGTTTGACGATCGCTTCGTGACCAATCATTCCAGTGGTATTGTCCTAGTTGAGCGGGGAGATAGTAAGCTCGGAGAGTTAAAGCATGTCAAGCTGCTCAAAATAGTACTCTGTAGGACAGAGCAGAGATAGTACGCAGCATAGTCGGGCCGTGAATGTGCATTTCAAGAACAATGGTGTGTATATGAGGCAAAAGAGGAGTTAGGCAAGCCGGAACACCAACCGCATATAAAAGGAGCGCGATACTCTCCCCAGCCCTCGTCTTCATCCCATTCGCAATCTGGCCATCTCACTCCATATCCAAACACTCATCTCACTTTGATCCTTCGTCATCGCCATAGTACCATCATGAAGACCGCCATCCTCCTCCTCGCATCCTCGGTTCTGGGTGCGCTTGCGGCCCCAGCTGCTGAACCGGCCGGACTGGAAGCCAGGGCGTACAGTTGCAACATCGGTAACGACGCCTGTTACGTATCCTGCAGGGGAGGCAGTGCCTATCTGGACTGCAGCGCATCACATGTCAGTAGCTCTAAGTTCAAAAGGACAGGAAATAATACCCTGGCCATGGCTGACTTATAATGCTAGTGCAAGGTGACCAGCTCGTCGTCTGGAGGATACGGCACTTGCGTTTGTTCCTGTCATTATTAGATGATAAGATGGTTGCCGCAATCTCATTGTGAGAAGTAAGGGTCGAAGTGCGCGGTGTGAAATGAGAGAAGCCTCCAGTGACACAAGGCGGTTAAGCAAGTTGCGCCTCATGCTAGTATATTGACAATAAACCATTGGCGGTTGCAATCTGTATCTTTCAAGGGAGCTCCATATCAAGGTAATCATCCCGAGTTGGAAATGGTCTCAGAGCCTGGCGGTGTCATGGAAATTATGAGTTAAGGAGGAGACACGGCGGACAGCGTAAGATACATGACAAGACTGGTCTAATTCAAAGTGCAAAATGAAATCAGACCCTCATCCAAGTAACTACCTTGTATTAAAAGCACTCCAAAGCACGGGAAGGACAGCATAACACAAACGGCACAGTCCTCAGGCCACCTCAACGCTGGACCGTCTAACGCTCGACCATATCGATGTCCTCATCGCCGACCGCATCAAGCTCCTCCTCAAACGCCATCTGGATGTCCATAACCTGCTGCAACTGCTCCCGATCCAGCTTCCTCTTCTTGTAGCTCGCCAGACTCTTGGCCGTCCGCACCACGTTCTTGATCTGCCTGCCATTCAGGTTCCCCTCTGCCAGCTTCTGATACCCGGCCTCGTCGATGTCGATGCCGCCCTCGACCTCGAGCTGGGCGAGGAAGTTCTTCCACACGCGCACGCGGCTGCTGGGGGGCAGCTGGCCGTACTTGAGCGGCACGTGGATGCGGCTCTTGAAGGCGTCGTCGAAGGTCGACACGCGGTTGGTCGTCATGAACAGGATGCCCGAGTAGTACTCGAGCGTGCGCAGGAAGATGCTGACGAGCCCGTTGCGCTCCATGTCGCGCAGCGAGCGGCGCTCGAGGAACACGTCCGCCTCGTCGATCAGCAGCACCGCCTTCCAGGTGCTGGCCAGGTCGAGCGTGCGGCTGAGGCGCTCGTCGAGCACCGAGGCGGTCGTGCCCAGGTCGCCTGACGAGACGATGTAGAGGGGTCGTTGGGAGAACTCGGCTACGCACTCGGCTGTCAGGGTCTTGCCTACTCCGGGGGGACCGTGCAGGACGAGGATCAGACCGCGGCCTTTGCCCTTGACGATGTCGTCGAAGTGGGAGGCGGTTGAGGTAGAGGTCACGCGCTGTGTGTGCTCTGAGACGAGGGCCTGGACGAGTTCTTTTTGCTCGGAAGGCAGGACGAGTTGTTGGAAACACTGGGTGTTCCACTCGATCGGCGAGATCTTGTCGACGAAGAAGTCGAGGAATTTCTTCTCGGTGAAGGAGTAGCCGCGAACTAGGGGAGAGGCGAGCACGGCCTGGTCGTCGGTGAGAGGGTCCAGCTGGACTTCGGAAGCGTCGTCGGTCATCAGATCCCACTCGCTCTGCTGCTTGCGCTTGCTTCCGCCGGCGATGGTGAAGGCGGAGACGTTGAACGACCGGTTGGGCTCGATGCGGTGGAAGGTCTTGCAGTCGATCATGACACGGCCGTCGATGTTGTAGAGGTTGCAGCGCTCGCCCATAGCTACGCCTTTGTATTCACGAAAGTTTTGTCCGGCAAGAGCCTCCCAGCGGCGGCCGCGTTCGAGGAGCTTGGTGCGGACGCCTTCCGGGTCCGGGTGCATGGAGAGTGGCAGGGCGTTGAGACCCGCAATGGGCTGAGCACCGGAGAACATCGGAATCTGGACCGAGTTGTACCGTTTTCCGAAGTCGTTACCGTCGTAATCAGTGTACTCTAGGCTGAGCTGCAGTCCCGGATACTGGCCACACTGGTAAGCGTAGTTGTTGAGCTGGAAGACGCAGGGTTGCCCGCTGCGGGAACTGTAGACCAGTGTTCCGGGACGGAAGATGGTCCATAGATGGTCATAGCTGACAAGTCCCTGCTCGCGAAGGTTGTCACCCTCCTTGATGGCGTCACCGTGGTGCTCTTCAATAAAGCTGAGCAGGATGGGCAGGTGGGCGGCTCCCTCGGATCCTGGCTCCTGGTCCGCAAGAGCTGCCTTCAGCTCGGACCGGTAGTGATAGAGACAGTGGGCGGGGAAGTCGATGCTGATGTTGGTTGTGTGGAATGACTGGCCGGGATAGCTGCCGATGACATCGGCGAGAATGTCCTTGAGGGACTCCGAGTTGATCTGCAACGTGGTCCTGCTGATGTACCGGTTCTGGGTGTCGTACTGGCGGGTAACGCAAAGGGCAAACTTCTCGTACCAGTTGGTCGTCTGCTCTGGCACGTCTTCGTCCTCCTTGGGCTCGGTGATGTAGCCGCGGCCTTTCTTGGTCCAGCGCTTCTCCAGATACTTGAGCTCGGCCTGCATGGGGGCTTTCTCGAGCTCGGCTCGCTTCCGTTTGTCTTCTTCGGTGAGACGGGCCGTCATCTCCTGCTGGTCTTCGTCGTCGGGGACATCGTTTCCTCCGGTACTCTTTCGTGCGGTTTGCTTAGTGCGTGCCATGGTGTTGGGGAGCAGTTCGATCTCCGGCGAATCGTCGTACTCAGATTCCTCGTCTTCCTCGATTTCCAAAAGTGTGTCCGCGTAATAAGGCATAGGCCGGGTAGACGAGAAAGTCAGGGAATGCGAGGGGGCTAAAGAAAGATTGGGCTCTGAAGATCAGTGATGTGATTCTCAGGCCAGGAGAGCCAGAGATTTATATATTTAATTCACGAAGAAAGATCCCATGCTGATAGGTTGGGGGCGATGGTCTAAGAGCCTTGTAGGAGCTCCACGGATTAGGCAGACAGGCCCCACCTGTGATACCAGAAAGGGGGGACGGCCGAGGAGAAGAACATAGATGCAGCCAGTCAAACCACTGAGATTATCATAAAACATAGGGGTGAATTCTGTAAGAGTCATACACAATCGATAATATGAGTCAACCCAACTTCCGAAGGATGCAACCCCGCTCCGTTGCCTTGACCGGCACCGGGCGGTTGTGCGGGTGCAGCCCAGATACGGCCCAGGCTTCCGTGACTTGGCCCTATGTGATACGGCACGTGACTTCATACACGGCACCGGATTCCCTCTTCTTCTTCTGATGTTGCGCAAGTCTCTTCAAATCCCTGCCCCTCCTTCGCGTGACCCGTGTGAGTGGTTGTCCTGTACGCTGATATCGAGGGCGTGCTTTATCACTCTCTCCAGGTACACCAAGTGGTTCTTCTCCATCATGGTCTTAAAAGCCGGGACTGTCAGGAAATTGCCGGACATCTCCACACTTAGAGACAGTTCAAGGCGCTCGCCTTGCATCTTGTTGCCTTGCATCTTGTGGTCCTGCCCTGCCAAACAATCCGTTCCAGCACTGGTCTGAACCGTCCATGTTTCACGGAAGACCAAGCCGAAGAGAGCGTGCTTTGTTATCACGACGCCGTGTTCGAAGTTGACGAACTCGATCTTGACTTTGACAGTTGTGTCGTATAGCCCGAATGGAAGGAACGAGACCGCGTCTGTTACCTCGTAGGTCCTGAGTGGGTTTGCTGAGCGGGCGCCTTCTCGCGATTCGACCTCCTTCCATCCCACAACCACTGGACTGACGTGAAAGATCGTCGTAGGCTCGTGGAGGAGAGTCAGTAGCTTGTCTCGCGACACGGTCTCGGGTACGGCACGGACGAGTGTGTATCTGTGGGTCGACGGCATCGTATTGTGCTAAAGCATGAACAGTGCCAAGACAAAATGCATTGGATTGAAGGATGCCATTGTAAGGAACTGAACGTCGCCCGGTTTTGTCTCCAAGAGTCGGAGCAACAGAGGCCGACAAACAGGGGAAGCCGTTCAAGTCGTCGAAAAGTCTCCGTCGATTGCCCCGATGCCACGTGATCTCCGGAACTGGCTACCCTGGCTGCCAACATATCATCTTAAAGAACAGACAATGGCTACCCTCAAGCAAGCTGGCACGGTTAGTATCGTGAATAGAGGGGCCATGCTGTTCCATTCCAGGGAGCCTTCAAACGGATGACGCCAGCAGGCCTGCTTCACCGGCCAAATTGCGCCCCAGATGATCCAGAGGCAATCAGTTTGCTTGGGGAGGAACGAGGGCCAATGGAAGTGTTCAGCATGACAGTGGCTGTGGTGCATTGAGCGTGAACGACAATGGAGGGCTTAATATGCTGCATTGTGAGGTTGGTGGTCGCAGAAGACACGACCGTGTATAACTGGGCTGAGCGACAAGCTGAAGTTGTCCGGTCAAGCTATACTGTCTTGACCAGGAAAGTGCACTTGCACCTGCACTCTGGCAATGCTCCAAGACTGAACCTGTCCTGAGGTCTCTAGCCACTGAATTGCGTCATGACGGCTATGCTTCCACCTTCTACCGTGGTAGAGAGCAAATGCCAGGACAAATGACGGCGGGGCTTTGAGGCCGATGACAATCATGACATGACCGTGTCGATTGAGCTCCACTGCTGTACTTGTGTACCTGCTTCAGTGCTTCCAAGGATGGAGCCTGGAACCTTGTAGTGCTGGTGGGACCAGTTAGAACGCGAGTGTGCTGGCAGATCGCGGAAGTGACGCGTCTGATTGGCGCAGAACAGCTTTCGCGGTGTCAGTCTGGCCAATCACAGCGGGACTGGGAAATGCAACCTCTTTAGCAGGCAGGGCATGTTTGCTCCTTTTTCCCACTCTCAAGACGTCTGAAATGCAGGCTGCCGTGCCAGTTGACGCTTACAGGTTTTGTCTTACTCAAATCAGATTCTGCCATCCCTTGCTTGCATGATGGAGGATGAGCATGCGTGTGCTTGCTAGTGCTTAGCTGCTTCTCTCCCGCGTCGCCCTAACTCGATCTCAGGCCTGGCGGTTTATCCCTTTGCCCCTCCTTGCCCATCTCATTGGTCCTTGGCACTGGACGCGTTGGAGTTTTACCACGACAATCCGCCTCTCATTCTCCTGCAGGTTGGTCTGAGGCCTGAGCGCGTTAACACCATTCATCAATCTCGGTATTCCCCTCCTCTCGTTCGATTCTGCCAGTCCTGTCGAGTCTTGTACACCCTCCGCCCAGCGAAGCCACTCTTTACTCTCCTCTCGCGCGCTTCCCCAGACAAGTTTGAGGATCAGCATTAGAGAACGATCGTTTGTCTGCGTGGACTGCCTGAGGATTCCAACTCTGACCTGCAAGTCCCTGGCTGCAGCTCTCCTCTCCCAATTTCGCCCCTGGCTGTGCACCAACTGGTTTTAGAGAGCTCAGCTCCAACCACAACGCATTAAACTGTGTCACGAAGTCCCCCTCCGGGCCTCTGGACAGCGACCACCCTCTCCGCCGATCCGACCTACTGGCCTGACCAACTGGTGCGATAAGAATAATACACATTTCGCCTGTCCCCCAATTTGCTGCCCCTCGTTTCTCTCCTTCTGTTCTTTCGTCTCACTCCTGCTCCATTCTCGACGTTCAGGCTCTTGGAAGGAAAATAAACAACACGTCTTTTGTTCGGCAATTGTTGAACGGACCTGTGTCTGTTTAGTGTCTTCCTGTCGCACATCGAATCTCTAGGAGCGTAATTGGAGCTGGACAGACTTTGGCAGCAATTGAATTTGGCTGTCATTGAAGGAGCTATCTGCCACACCACCACAATCGCTCTCGTCAATCGCTATGGCTGCCGTCACCCGTCAGCCGTTTGCTCCGCTGGATGGCGCCCGATTGCAAAACCTCACGAGCCTGAAGAACAGACAAAATGGTATGCCATAAATCTCTTTTTCTGTTAAATCAGTCTCGCATGGTTGTGTTGCTCTACGATGGCCTGGAGCAATGTCAGCTTTCCTGTCGGCAATTGCTTCGACATAGCTCTACGATGCTCAACGCTAGCATGCTATCGCACAAACTACGGACGTGTCTTTGCTAACATGGTCTACAGCTATTTCCGCCGCCAGTTCAGGGAAGCGGAAGGCCTCTGAGGCTCTCGAAGTCGACGACTTCGAGAATGTCGATCCCACCCTTTTCTCTAAGCGATCAAAGGGCACGGCCGACAGCAGCTTCTTCCCCATGAAGGACTTCGTCAAGCCGTCGCCGTTCGTCTTGACCAAGGCTGCCTCTACCCCGTCTTTCCCATCTGCACTCCAGGCATCGAGGGACATCCTCAAGCCCGTCAAGCCCTCACAGCGTCCACGCACCTTCCTCCAGCCCAAGTCCCCCGCCGCCAAGATCAACACGGCACTGGCCAAGTCCACTCCCCTCTCAGCCCCCGCCGGCCGGTCGCCGACCCGCGGCTCCAAACGCATCGGCATCCTGTCGCGGCGGCGGACGGGCCGCGTCGACCCGCCGTCCTTCAACCTCGGCTCCGCGGCGCCGTTCTCCCTAGACGCCGCCCTCAAGGGCACCATCCCCAGCTACTCCGGCCGGTCTTCATCCTTCTCTACCGCCCTGCCGGACGTGCTGGGGGGGCCGGAGACGATGAAGGCGTCGTGGTTCTTCGACATCCACGAGGACACGCCGGAGCAGGAGATGACCAACCTGCTGCAGCACAGCACGTGCACGCTGGACATCAGCAGCGACGAGGAGAGCGAGCTCAAGGCGCGCCGCGAGCGCGACGAGGGCCGCAACAAGGAGAACCTGCCGCCTGTCGACGACGTCAGCCAGACGTCGGGCGGGCACTCTGCTCGTAGCAGGGCTGCTGCTGTAGCTGTAGTCAGCCCGGACGATATGGTCTTTGAAAAGACGCGTGGTCCGCTGGCGGAGATGAACGCGGCGGATTACTATGCCGAGGGGTGCGATGACTCGAGCGTGGTTATCATTCCCGGGGATGAGGAGGAGGGGAACGGCGAGGGTGAGGAGCCGAGGCCTGCTGGCACTGCTGGCCCTGCTGCTGTTCCTATTGTGATTGCGGAAGATCCTGTCCCGGCTCTTGACGTGGCTGAAGACTTTGCATTCGCGCCGGAGATCAAAGTTGATGTCGAGGTTAACATCGACGTCTTGATGGGCAAGGAGTCGGAGTCTTCCAAGGCTGCCGTGCTGCAGCCGATCGAGGGGACGGAGCAGAGCTTTGAGCTGTGGGAGAGTGGCAGCCAGCAGGACGAGGTGGAGCCCGTGCCTGTTTCTGCACCTTCTCCCCGCGATGTCGAGGTGGAGGTGCCGGCAGAACCTGTGCTGGAGGCTGTCGTGGCAGTGTGCTAGCTTGTGCGGTGTGTTAGGTTTGCTCTGATATGTGCTTTTTGGTACTCCGGACCTGTAATACCCTTGGTGGAGTCCTTCGGAGAAGAATGCGGGCGTCAACGGCGGATCGGGTGGTTCAGTGGGTTATGGCTGGCGTGGCTTTGGGTTGCTTGCTCTGGTGCTTGCTATGTCTTTTGATTATATGTTCTTCCGAACCTCTGCTGTGCTATTGTTGCGTTCAGTCCAAGCTTGTTCGCCTTCCTAGTTTCGAGCCTAGTTGATCCGTACAATACATAGGAAAGTTTCCAATTTGGTCATCTACCAGAAGCCACTGTGGTATGAGTACCAACGCTGTACCCGTGAAGCAAATATTAAGTATGATAGCCTAAGACCTCGGCCTTTCTGACTGCTGAACACTCCGCTTGTATAAGTTCATTGTGCATATTTATGCATGAGTCACGTGACGATCTGCTGCTCGCTGTATCATGCAGCATGCACTGCCCCTATTTTCCCCCTGAAGGTCTTGGGAAGATCGTAGCACTGGGAGCTTGGAAGCTCGGCACAGCCGCATCGAGCTGCAGCAAACGTGCAGGAAGCTATCGCGAAGCTTTAGCGGGACCGAGAACTGCATGAGCTACACGTTCTTGGTCTGAGTAATTTGCTGAGCTCTAGACTAATGTGGCCTGACCGCTACCGACAGTCCTCGCCGTCCAATTGATGACTTTGGAACTGCATCTGAACTGTATCTGTTTTGCATCTCAATCAAGAGTGTCCGCCTCTTATCCATCTCGTCTTAGCCGTCTGGTCTCACACCACCCACCACGAAGGATCTCACAACCCACACCTACTCTACCCTAGGTAGAAAGCCAAAAGAGAACAAAAAGCTTACAGCTACCCCGCCGGGCCGCCCCGCTAATGGCACCCGCAACCATCAAGGACCTCGCCACGGCAGCCACAGAGGCCGCCGCTGCCGCCGTTGCGTCGCTGAACACTCCAGACACGACAATGGCCACGGCGACGACGACAGCAACTATACCGCAGCAGCAGTCATCTGGCGGTGGGGATGTTGCGATGGAGGATCAGGGGCGTGCGGCAGCAGGAGGTGGTGGTGTAGCTCGGGGAGCGCTCATCGTGCTCGAGGGCCTGGACCGCAGCGGCAAGACGACGCAGGTCAAACTACTGGAGCAGCGGTTCGTCGAGCTGGGGAAGAAGGTCAAGGTTATGAGGTTTCCTGGTATGTTTCGCGTAGTTTTCCTCCTCTTTTCTTTTCTGTGATGCTCAGTTCGAGTGTGATTTGTACGGTTTTGCGACATCTGTCAGATATGATGTGGATTTCATGATTGCTTGCTATGAGGAGGCAGAAAGACAGACTCATGAGATAAATGGGCATTCTCATCCTAACAATCTCACTCCCCAGACCGCTCAACGCCAATCGGCCAGATGATAGACTCGTATCTGCGCTCCCAGACCGAGATGGACGACCACGTCATCCATCTCCTCTTCAGCGCAAATAGATGGGAGGCAGCGTGAGTTTCTTTTCTCATACCCTTTTCTCTCCTCATCCCCCCCATTCCCTGACTAAACGCACCACTCCCTTTTCCAGAAAGACAATCGTCTCCCTCCTGTCGTCGGGCACGACTGTCCTCTGCGACAGGTACTACTACTCGGGCGTGGTCTACAGCGCGGCGAAGCGGAACCCGTCGCTGTCGCTGGCCTGGGCGCGCCAGCCCGAGGTCGGCCTGCCGCGCCCGGACCTGGTGCTGTTCCTCGACCTGAAGGAGGAGACGGCGCGGGCGAGGGGCGGGTGGGGAGGCGAGGTGTACGAGCGGGCGGAGATGCAGAAGAGGGTCAGGGACCTGTTCTGGGGGCTGAGTATGGGGAAGGTCGAGGTCGTGAGGGAGGGAGCGGGCGAGGGAGGAGAGGTGGAGGTCAGGGCGCCGGTGCCAGAGGGGGAGGCTGGGGCGCTGACGGTGGGGGAGATTAGGTTCAGGCAGGAGGAGGAGGATTTGCTGGTTATTGATGCTAGTCCTAGTGTCGAGGATGTGGCGGAGGAGATCTGGAAGGTTGTCAGGCCGAGGGTGGAGGCTGTCGAGCGCGGGGAGGTCGGCAAGATTGTTAGGAGGGTGTTATAGTGCCATGTGTCAGGCTGTAGAGATAGGCTAGGGTCGTATATAAGCCCGTTTTTTCTGGTTATTCCTGGTTCGTGCACTTTGGGGAATAGGTCACTTGAAGCTAGGTATGCGAAATCGAATTGACGTGTAAATGTCTATCAGAATGTAGGAATTGTTGAGCCTACATGAAGCCGATGAACGCCTGTTTCAGCCCAAACAGCCAGCCCAGATGTTGAAGTCCGTATCTTTGGGCACAAGCCGAACCGAAACGCCAATACATGCATGCCCCGGTTGAGTTGAGTGCAAAGCCTCTCTATCGCAGCAGTGCTGCCACTCTACCCCTTGTTGAATGCCCGTCCATTTCGGCACGGTGGTATCAAATGTTGAACCCCCCCAGCCCCTCATAACCCAGATGTGTGTGTATCATGCTCGCGTCGTGAGACACTACTTTCCGTGACCAAAGTCCTCCCTACCGGCGGTTGACACCGATGAGACTGAGGAATTCGTTCCTCGTCTTCTCCTTCTTCTCGAAGCAACCGAGCACGCAGCTTGTGATGGTGGTAGTTTGCGTCTTTTCGACACCCCTCATGACCATGCATAGATGCGACGATTCCATCACAACAGCGACTCCCTGCGGCTTCAAGACCTCCATGATTGCATTGGCGACTTCCTTTGTCAGGCGCTCCTGGACCTGCAGCCGGCGGCTGAACATCTCGGCGATACGCGGCAGCTTCGATAGGCCGATGACAGAGTTCTTGGGGATGTATCCGATGTGCATCTACAATCCACGTCAGCTGCTGTTCAACATGTCACACTGGGATGGGATCAATAAGGCGTACCTTGCCGGTGAAAGGGACCAGATGGTGCTCGCACATGCTGAATATATCGATATCCTTAACGATGACCATCTCGTTGTGGCCCTCGTGGAATATTGCGCCATTGACAATGTCAGCCACGTTTTGTTGGTATCCTTTTGTAAAGAAGAGCATGGCCTTTGCATAGCGTTCCGGTGTGGCTAGGATGCCTTCGCGGTCTGGGTCCTCGCCAACGCACTCGAGGAGTGTTCTCACGGCACCAGCCATCCTATCGAGCCGTTCCACAGCCTTCTCGGGGCTTTCCTCCAGTCGCTCGCGGGTGCCCTTGCTGGGTCTGCTCAGACCGTCAAAGTCAATGACTGGGCTCGGTGACCGAGTTTCGGTCCCCTCGTGTATAGCCGCGATTTTCCGCTTCTTCTTGGACTTCTTCTCCGGTTGATCTCGAAGATCGCGCGCCGGTTTGCTCACGCTGTGCCTCCGCTTGCTCTGTAGCGAGCCGTCAGCATCGGCGGTAAGGCCCGCCTCTGCTGTCGATGCATCGTGGTGTCGTGACTTGCGCTTCTTCCGAGCTTCCTTCACCCGCTTTGCCGTGATATCACCATTGAGAGAAGCCGAGCTGCAAGCACTCTCAGTGTCGGCCGCACTTCCGAACTGGACCATCTTGGAGTAATCCAATTGAGTGGTCTCTGGCCTGAACAGACGACCGACTGACTTGCAAAACAAGCGGAGAGTTGGCAGGAACGGTTTGCGAGATTTGAGTCACCCTCCACTACGCCTCGGTATTCGCGATGCAAGGGGTGTAAAAATTATCTTATCGGAGCTGACGTCAAGGGGTTCTCCGAGCTACGGAGCCAGGTCAACTTTATATACTTTTCTACAGTCACAAGATGAGCACAATCAAGCACTGAGATGAAGAGACAACAAATATCTAACTGTTTGATTGGATTTGCTTCACTATGCGAGAGATATCTAAAGCTTTTGGCAAATAAACTATTCACAGAGAACAAACGGGAAGTCGCGACACGGAATGAATGGGACTCACCTTCCCCACATTCGACAGCCCCACTAAGGTTTCCAGCTGGGCCAGAACGCTTATGTAATGAAACTTTAAGTGGCCGCCGCCTTTCACTCGAGGCCGAACTTCAGCGCGTTGGCCATCAATAACCACAATAGTAACAACACTAACTTCCTCTCAGCCTTTCAACTTCATCGTCAGATTGGTACTCTTTTCTCCGGAAATAACTCTTCTGCGTACAAACCATGGCTTCATCACCGCCGTACTCCTACTCTCCCACCGCCCTCTCTCCTCCATCATCGGGCTTCGGCAACATGTCGTCCAGCAAAAAGAGGCCATCAGACGCCGGCGCGCCGCCCTCCCTCAAGCGCCGCAAGGCCTCCAACATGTCCGTCACATCGGCCACCCACCCTCTCCGCCAGACCTCCTTCCCCCCCGACGAGTCTCTCTACGAGCTCAGCGGCGCGCGCTCCCCCTCGATCGACTCCATGAGCCTCGTCAGCGGCAGCCAGGTCAGCGCGGCGACCCAGCAACAACAACAGCAGCCGGTCAAGAAAAAGCGCGGCCGCAAGTCCAAGGCCGAGAAGGCCGCGATGCGCGAGCAGACGCCGTCCGTGGTGGGCGACCGGGCCAGGACGGTGGTCAGCGGCGTCAGCGACGGGAGGGGACGGTCCAGGGCTCCCGCCGGCGGGGACGCTGCCGCTGACGAGGAGGACGAGAATATCGAGCTCGACCGCGCAGAGGTGCAGGTCGCTGCTACGACGCAGGCCATGACGGCGGAGCAGAAGGAGGAGGAGCATCGGTTGAAGAATATGCTGGTTAGCTCCTTCTCGCCGGAGCAGTTTGAGAGGTACGAGAACTGGAGGGCGTCAGGGTTGACGAAGAGTACAGTTAGGAAGGTGAGTTATCTGCTGGGTTTTTCTCAACAGCTTATCGTTGGATTGCCCCTTTACTGATATCCCTGCCGTAGCTGGTCAACGCAACCGTGTCGCAGTCGGTACCGGAGAACGTGGTGCTCACCGTGCGGACGGCGGCGAAGCTCTTCATCGGGGATATCATCGAGGCGGCGCGCCGCGTGCAGGGAGAGTGGATCGATAAGTTGGACGAGAAGCAGGTCGAGGACGGCCTGCTCACGCCCGAGGCGACGCCAGGCAAGGAACAAGACGCTGGTGCGGACGGGGCCGATGCGGTCGATGACGAGGATGAGCGAGTGCGGAAATGGCATCGCCGAGGACCGCTACGGCCCGATCATCTGCGGGAGGCACTGAGGCGGTATAAACTCGCGCAGGAAGGTGGTTGTGTCGGGCTGCATGACCTGTGGCATCAACAGCAGCAGAGCGGAGTGGAGAGGTTTGGAACGCGGACGCAGGGGAGGCGCTTGTTCAAGTGAGCGCTTGGATGAGGGACGATGATTAGGGTGCTTTATCACAGCGCTATCAATACCCGGAGGTGCTAGGCGTTGGTTGGGTCTATTCTTTGCCGAAGCACGAAGCGACTTTGAGATTTGAAGTCTATTAGGATCATGAATGTGCAGTGCTGAGTACGATGCGCATGAAGTTTGGTGGTTCATCCAGGTTGCTTCACCTAAACACCCTACCATTCCACGGCTTGGGTTTGCTTAATCTTCCATACTAACACTCAAACCAAACATATCATCTGTACCTGTCTCCGGACGGGTAGCCATTAAGCACGCGCTGCCAAGCACCACGCCAAGAATTGGATTACGGAGAGGAGTCAAGTAACGACTGATCTTTTTAGCGTCTTGTCTGCCCAGCAGCTTGTAATGCATCGGAAGGCCATCCATCCAGGTCTCCTGACAGCGCAAATCTTCCAGCAGTGCGAACCCAAGATTGGGCGTGTCTCAATGGCCAAGGCGAGGCTCTCACGCCGAGCTTTGTGGCGTCTGCCCAGCGCCGCAGCTGAACCACCATGTTTAAGACCGGCGACCGACCACGGCAGCACCTTCGTTCGAACTTGACTCCTCGCACTGCCGCATTCTTAATTGAAGATACGCGACAAGCCCAGTATTCTTTTAGGTCCTTGTGGATTCCTGACATTAGAACCAACTTACACTGAACAACGACGGCGAGTCAGCCATGGACAACTAACTATACCAGTCTCTAAAATCGCGCCGCACGGCATACCACTGGCTTCAAGCCGACTATCAAGCTATACGATGGCATCGGATGATATTCCCTCCCATATCGATGGGTCAGTGGTCCCGTACATATCATGGGTTGTTGCCGTCCTGTCGATAGTCCCTATCGGATCCATTGTCATTGGCATCCTGATTTGGTATTTCGTGTTACCGAGATGGTGTAACCGACAAGGAAAAAACACGTCCCTGGCATGGAAACCGGTGTCATTGCGCTGGCCGACCCTGATGCTGTTGTTAGGCCTCATCGCAGCCTTTGTTATTTTGCTCGAGTCCGCGAGTTTGGCGTTTGGCGGAAGAAGCTCAGGAAGCGAGACGCAGTCCGCAAGCCGCATTCATGTTGTCGTCGTCAGGACGGACGTCGTGGCTAGCTCGATTTCCCTGAGGTTTCGGGCGGCTGCGAGCGACTCAGGCGAGGAGGCTGTCCGTACAGTCTCAAGCCTCACACAAGCCGAGCAGCGCAGGGTAGACACTTGCTTCCCTAGCAGTTGTGAAACGTCGTTCACATCTAGCACTGGCTGGCTGACGACGACAAGACCTCCCTCGAGCACTAGCACAACCTCAGGTGGATGGCTAATAACAGCCAGCCCCACAGGGGGATGGTTGACAACAACACCCGTACCCACTCCCGGAGCTCCCACAGGCGGTTGGCTCCTAGAGCGCAAAGACGCCCACTTATCATGGGAAACAGAATACTTCATCGGCACCTTTCTCCCGACTCTGCTGGCGTCCGTCTTCGCCATTCCGTGGAGGATCCTCGACCACGACACCAAGACTCTCGAACCGTTCGCCTACCTCGCCCGTCCGGGAGGTGGTACAGCCCTGCAGACCATCCTCTTACACTACGACGGCGTGTCCGGACTGGTCAACATCATTGCAAAGGCTCTCTCCGCGGACCATGCCCCTGTCACGCTATCGACCATCCTGAAGTACAGCGCCGCGCTTCTCAGCCCCCTCGCGTCCGAAAGCGTCCGGATAGGGCTTGAGGGAGACTGTCTGCGCGACTATAGACTGAGCTGCACAGGCAGCCTGCGGACCTCGGACACCGTCATACGCATTACGCAGGCCTTGCTTGCTATCATGGCCTGCGTTGTCTTTGCCTACTGCCTGCTGCTGAGCGCCACGTGGAGGAATAGGGCATTTGGCGTGCAGTCTGATCCGCGGAGCATACTGGCCATTGCTGCTCTGTCGCTCAACCCTTTCTTAGCTCATGTGCTACGGCAAGCGCCGCTGGAGAAGGGAGACGGTACGTTCTCTGCCAAGAGGGCGGCCCAGAGTCTTGGGGCCTCAAGGTTTCAGCTTGGATATGTGGCCTTCGCGCCGGCGGAGCAGGAGTATGCGATCTTGGTCAGCGATGAGGATGGCGGAGGTTGGCACAACAGTGCAAAACCAGAAGTCTGCAGCGGGAATGCCCAAGAGATTTCAGGTGCTGCACCAGCCAAACGGCGAAAATCCTTTGTTCCCGGCTTCGTGGCGAAGATGGCTGTGTTTGGCCTCCTTCTCGCGGGCTTGATTTTTATGATTGTTTGGTATCTGTTCTACCCGGACACGAACACCGGCTTCGAGCGGTTCATGGACTCGGAGGCGTTCGGAGTGCGCTTTCTCTTCACGCTCTTCGGCGTGCTGATCGGGTTCGGATGGGGGTCCATATTCAGCGGTAAGTCGTTTCACTCCTAGCAGTCCACAGGAACCTGCCACACATTACCGTAACCATAAGTAACTCACGATCGGTACAGAGATGGCGACCATGACGCCGTTGTGGAACATGGCGCGACGACCGACCACTGCAGCGGCTTCGATATTGCTTCCGCTATCGCCAGGCCCCTATGTCGGCTTCGTGACGTACGTGAGGAGAAGGCAGATGCTGCTGGCGCTCGTCTCATTCACGGTCATACTGAGCGACTTCCTGCCCATATTCCTCGCCAACGTGCCGTTCAGCCATGCGATCACGCTGACAACTTTCCGCGCTTGTGCTTTCTTTAGTCTGGCTGTCTTGTGTTTCATGCCCGTCGTGCTCGTCGCGCTGGCCGTATATGTGCTCTTCCGGTCTTCTTCTAACAGTGCAGTTGACCTCAAAATGCTCGGTGGTGTATTGCATCTGGTGTGTCGCTCTGAAGACTTCCAGGGCCAGCTGCGCGGGTTGTCGCTTGCCGGTTCGTCGGCTGTTAAGCAGAGAATCGAGGAGTTGAACACGAAGTACGCTATTAGCAGCGTGTCCGAGCAGAACCGCGGACCGTGTATTCTAGTATATAATGGTTGAGACACATGTATCAATCAACGTGTCAACTCATGGCTATTACGTCGCGCCTGAAGTGTTTATTCCTCTGTGATCTCACATATCAAGCTAAAGTGTACGGCAAGATGGCAAAAATTTGGACAATGTTTTTCGCTGAGCAACAGTACATGGTACACAATGCACGACTAGATGATTAACCAAAACCACCCTTATCCAGAATACCAACACCAAATCCCCGCCCCTCCCGACGTCAAAACCATCTACGCCTTCTCCGCCCGCCTCCTCATACCAATCTCCAACCCAAGCGGCTTCCGCAGGAACCCCTCCCGCGTCTCCATGTAGTCCTGCCTCAGGAACACCTCGTAGCGGCGCGCCCACGTGGCAGCGATGAGCTTCATCTCCATCTCGGCGACGTTGCGACCCACGCAGGCGCGCGGGCCGGTGCTAAACGGGTTGAAGGCGTTCTTCTGGCGAGCCGTCAGACTCTCCCACCGCTCCGGGCGGAAGTCCTCTGCGTCCGGGCCCCAGATGTCCGTGGAGTGGTGCAGGGTGTAGGTGGGCACGCTGAGCACGGTGCCGGGCGGGAAGAAGTGCCCCGCCACGCGCAGGCCGGGGCTGTCGTCGGGGACCTGGCGCGGGAGGCCGAGGGCCGAGGTGGAGTGGATGCGCAGGGCCTCGTTGATGACGGCGGCCAGGTAGGGGAGGTCGCGGACCATGTCGTAGGAGGGGACGTCGACGTCCGGGGGGATGGCGGCGTCGAGTTCGGCCTGGAGTTTGGGGAGGACGTGCGGGGTGCGGGCGACGTGGAAGAGCAGCGCGCACGAGGAGTTGGAGGTGGTGTCGCTGCCGGCGATGAGCTGGGTCAGGGCCTCGGCGGTGAGCTCCTGGCGGCCGAGGGGCTCGCCCTTGTCGTCGCGGCCCTCCATCAGGCGGGCGAGGAGGTCCTTGCGCTCGGCCGAGGGGGGGTTGTCGAGGCGGGCCTTGACGCGGGCGATGGCGATGCCGGCGAGGTTGTTGACGGCCTCGAGGCCCCTGCTGAAGAAGGGGTCGGGCAGCCACCGGGCGTAGGGCTTGAGCTCGGGCAGGCAGCCGAGCGTGGCGGACACCTCGCCGCGGCGGTTGAGGACCTCGATGGCGGGGGCGTAGACGGGCTTGCTGGTCGGGGTGGCGCGCACCTCGGCGATGTCGGCGCCCGAGGCGAGCATGCCAAAGGGGGCGCCGAAGGCGAGGTCGCCGATGACGTCGAAGGCGAGGAAGTTGAACCACGTCAGGCAGTCGATGTGGGCGGCCTTGTCGGGGTGGCGGGCCTCGGCGATCAGGCGGTCCCACTGCTTGACGAAGAGCTCGAGGTTGCCGTGGATGTAGGGCTCGAACTGGACGATGGACTTGGGCGAGAAGGTGTGCGAGATGATCTTGCGCTTGCGGGTGTGCTCGGCCCTGTCGCGCGTGTTGAAGAGGCCGCGCTGGATGCTGACGAAGGCATCGTAGAAGGAGCTGTAGTTTGTCAGTAAATCTTTTTATCCTCTGTTGTGCCTTTGGTAGTCAAGGCAAGTAATTTGTAGAGGAGAAAACTCACGACTTCAGCATGCCGTTGCCGTGGCCGAGGATGGCCTGGATGGCGCTGTCGTCGGCCACGCTGACATGGTTCGGCTGTATCCGGACGACCGGACCGAGCTTCTTGTGAAGGTCATCGACGACCTGGTATCTCTTCCCTCTCCTGGCGGCATACAGTAGCCATAAGTTTGTGAACTGGGCGGGGAAGGGAGCAGGGATGTTGCGGAGTTGCCGGTAAGTCACAAAGTAGGGAAATAAATAGTAAAAGACGAGACCAGCAAGGAGAATCGCTGGTGTCCAGGGTGTGACCAGGAGGCTGAGGACTGCCATCTGGGGAAAGATTGGTGATCAGGAGGAGTGAAATGGAAGAAAAACTTTTTAGAACTTGCTAAAGTCTTTTGAGATAGGTAAGAAATATAAAAGAGTCGGTGAGTGAGGAGGGCTTTAAAATATCACAGCTTACGGATGCAGATGTGGGCAAGCCGAACTAGCAGCCGATTGATATTATATACTGATGATGTTCAAATAGAACAAAACAGGACAGAGCCCCATCTCATGATTCCTTCAGGAAACCAAACACCGGAGCCGTGGCGGGAGAGCTCCGGTAGCTTCGGTGGGTGAGCTATGCATTAAGGCACAGCGGCACTTGGGACCGGGAAGACTAAAAGAGCGCAAAAGTTCCAAGACACGATGTCATATTGGAGAAGCAAAGTCATCATCCATGGGGAAATCAGTCTAGTCAGCGGTAACCTCCACCCACTAAGACACCTCGGTCGTTGGAAGAGCACCGCTGAGTAAGATGGAATTCCCTGTTGCCTGTTGGAGGAGAGCAAGGAGGAGCGTCTCCGCCATGGACGACAAGCTTTGGTGCTGAAATCTTGGATCGTGGAGATGCGGGGAACGCGAGAACGAGAGCGTTGGGAGTGGGAAAGTGTGGGTTGCAGCTGGGGTGCATTCCTTGCTGGCGGTTAGCTCTGTATCATTAGTAGCGTGAGGTAAGCTCACGAGTTACCGTAAAAAGTTCTTCGGAAGCTGGCAACGGGAAGGTAGCTTGTGCACGCCGGAGCTGCTGTTCGGCAATTGAGCCCCGCCGGATTGTGCCAGGCCCTTCCCGTGGTCTGGAGCCGATGCACAAGCGCGACATAGCACTCGCCGCCAGGTCCGCACCATGACCCGAGAACGATCCCGAGCCGTACCTCAGGATAAGCAGTGCCCGACTGTACTACGCAGTCTTAAATCTCAGTTGAGGATGGGCTGTCGATAAGATAAGGTCAGACGAGGTGCTCTTTCTTTTCATTACGTCGGATCGGTGTGTAGCTGCTCCTTTCCTTATTTTCATTAGAGGTAATTGCGCTCCTTCCCCCCTTCACTGTGATGAGCAGAGTGACAATTGCGCCTTCCATGCTTTGCACTTGCACTTAATGGTCGATAGAACACGCTTGAATGATGGACGGGCAGTAAGGTAAGTCGAAGTATTGAACCTTGAAAGCATTAGATGGAAAACGGAAGTAGCCACGTCAATTGGCGATATCACCTCTGATATCCACGTTTCAAACCATGATAGTGCAGGGCTCTGAGCATCGCAAGAGTGTCTCGTCGAGACTGCATATTGTTCATCTGATAGAACTACATCCCGATCATGTATCTTACATCTCCTCCCCTCGTCTACCCCTAGGCTCCTCCCGACCCGTGCGTCGGGTGGTTCCGTCCTCCATGCGGAGCACTGTCTGCCTGTCCGCGCTCCTTGCCGCCGGACCTGCTGTACTTCTGCCCGATGTCCTCCGGCAGCTCGCCTCCCGAAGCGCTCGCCACCTCGCCGAATCCCGTCGTGGCCAGCGCGTTGTCCGCCGCCTGGTGGAGCTTCGTGGCCCCGAGTCCGCCTGCCGTCTCCTCGCCCTGCTGGTCTGGTCGTGCCTTGGATGGGATGATGTTTGGCTTGGCGGCATCTTCAGGGACTGTTTGGTCGGGTGCGTTAGTACTGCTTTGAAGAACTGATGCTGCTGTCGAGTCAGACGTACCCTTGGTGCCGTCCTTGGCCATGTCGAAGAGATCGCCTCCGTTGGGGTTGGGGTCAGACATGATGGAAGTGGAAGTCTTTGGTGTTTTCGTTTGGTCAAGATGGAATTATGCTGGTCTGTTGGTTGAAGCATCTGCAATTGATCTGTGATCTCTAATTATTCACATCAAAGAGCGATTAACTTGGCAGCGAGTGCTGTTATATGAGCGAAGTCATCACGTGTGTTGAGCGTCAATCCGTGACATCACCATGAAGCAACACTCTGACGCAATCATGGCCAAAGAGGTACCGCGGCGTCACTACAGAAAGCAATTCTTCAATAAGGTACCCCTAATAACTTGGATTTATCGATGAGGAATGATCACCCAGAGGCTAATTTGGCAATACAAGCCCGTTTACTCTTCACATACAGTGTCGTTAAAAAGAACATGGCCATGTCGCATCGCCCGTATCGACCGACATCTAGTAGAAACTCTGCAACAGTAATCGATGCCGGGCTATTTTAAGCATCATTGACCCGCTGAGAGAGACCATTTTGCTCAGTACAGTAGTAAGCAGCGGTCCAACTGGCCTCCGCGAACGGGGCTCTGTAAAACCAAGATGCAACCCGGTGTTACACTCCAAAGAGGCGGACAGTTGGCGAAAACCCAGTACACTGGAGTCTCTGTAGTCACTTCAGCCTCCGTGCTCCATGCCAAGAACCATACGGGCAGACCGTCGGCTTGAACTTGCCTTCTCTCTTCCTGCCTTATGGTGCGTTGCGGTGGCGGCCATGGATACGGTACCCGTTGCTCGAAGATGCAAGCGAATCAGCCATGTACCTAGACCGCCGTCTTGGCGGGAAACACAAAATAAGCTTGCCATCTATACCACCTTATAGGCCACCATGTCACGTCCCGAGACCACTCTCCATTCGTTGCGCTGGGACTGAACATCGCCCAACCCAGGTGAGGAGGAACTGCTTGTAGAGCCGGCAACATAGTATATAACTTCCCCCATGGCCACACCCAGCACCTCATCGAACCCACATTCATCAGACTAGGCAGAGCACCACCCATCAACCCCTTCACCATGCCCCCAACCACGAAGCTCCTCCTCCTCCTCCTCACGACCCTGCTCCCCCGCCCCTCCACCGCCGCCCCTCCCCCAACCTGCACCGTCACCTCCGGCCAACCCGGCGTCTGCATCCCCACCACCGCCTGCACCTCCGGCGGCGGCGTCCCGGAGGCGGGCCACTGTCCCGGCCCATCCGACATCCAGTGCTGCACCTACGGCTCCTGCGCCGTCGCCACGCTGTCGGGCCTGTGCCAGCCCAACACCACCTGTGTCGGGGGCGGCGTCTCGTGGGCGGGCTACTGCGGTGGTGATAGCAGCATCCAGTGCTGCACGTACGGCGCGTGCGCGGTTGACGGGACGCCGGGGCAGTGCGGGCTCGGGGCGATGTGTGAGGGGATGAGGACCGCGGGGTTGTGTCCTGGTCCGGAGGGGGTGAGGTGCTGTACCTATGGGACGTGTGCGGTTGGTGGGAAGGGGGGGTTTTGTCAGACGAGGGGGAGTTGTTCGGGGACGGCGTCGCTGGGGGTGTGTCCTGGGGATGGGGATGTGCAGTGCTGTACGCCGGGGACGGCGACGGTGGATGGGGGGGCTTGTGGGCCGCTGACGGTTAATCAGGCGACGCTGGAGCTGGTTAAGGGGTTTGAGGGGTGGTTTCCGAATATTTGTGGGTGGTGTGCCGGGTGCTGTGACGCTCGTAGATGCGAGAGGGCTGATGTGTGTAAACAGATGACGATCCGGACGGGCACGCCACGGTGGGATGGGGACATTTGTGCGACGACCCTGCCTGCTCGGAGGTGGAGTACCCTATCCCGCTTTCCGAAGCCGACGGGCAGAAGGTGCTGTTAGACGACCTGGCTGTGAGTTTCCTTTCCTCCCTCCCTCAAACGTAATCTACAATCGAAACTTGGCGTGCTGATGGGACGCCACAGATCGCCGAGCGCTGCATCTCGGACATGATCGCCCCGTCCGTCACGCTGAACCCAAACCAGTACGGCGCCCTGGTGAGCTGGGCGTTCAACGTCGGGTGCGGCGCCGCGCGGTCGTCTACGTTGGTCGCGGAGCTGAATGCCGGGGAGGACCCCAACGCGGTCGTGAGGGAGGAGCTGCCCAAGTGGAATCGCGGCGACAGCGGCGTGCTGCCGGGGCTGACGAGGCGGAGGGCTGCGGAGGTGGTGCTGTTCACGACGCCGGCTGAGGGCGTTGCGCTTCCGGTGCCGTGTTGATGGAGGGACAACTTTCTGTGGCTTTTGGGATTGTGGGAATAGCTGAGAAATGAGCTCATATACAAGAAGTAGCTACAGACTGGACTTGCTCCTAACCAAGGCATTATCCACGAAATATACAGCAGTGCAATAAACAGAACCCGTCCCAAACGCCAATGCTTATGCAACACAATCCTTGCTATTGTTATCAGTCCCAATAGTTTTATAATTTTCATTTTCCAGGTGGAAAGACGCCTGGCTTGATGGCGTAGTCATATACAACTGTACGGAGGACCTCAGCCTCAGTCCGTGTTAGGCATCGTACCGCCCTTGGCTTTCATCCTCATCTCAGCATGTACGATAGGTCGGGTAGGTTGTCGACTATTTGTCGTACCAAAAGGTCGTCGTCCGTTCGGGTCGTGTCCGGGCGAGACGGTATAGTGGCGGTCTGTTCTATAGGTGTCTCAACGGATATAGGTAACGGTGATAGAATCTCTAGAGGTGTAGTGGGGGTGAAGCCTGGGTTTGTGGCATTTGTGGCTGTCGTCGCAGGGGCCCCAGCTGGCAGGTTAAAGTATGACGGTTGTTCGGACGCCCATGGATCAATTGTTGGTTGCTTTGACGTTGCGACGGCTTGTGGCTTCTCCCACAGATCTGGTAGATGGCTATGAGGGCCGTCCGCAGTTTGAGGACTGATTATAGGTGGAGCTGCAACTTTCTTCGAAGAGGATGCAAGAGGCGTAACGCGTGGGTTTGAAGCTTCAGGCTGCTTGGTATCCAATATTTCGAAACTAGGCAGAGTCATTGGCTTATTATCAAAAGCAGGCGATGATACCATCTCGCCCCACTCGTCCTCGTCATCTCCCTGAGGCGCTGGCGGATTGACGACGGCAGGTATGTCTGCCGGAGTACGAGTCGGACGTGTCTCCAGAGCGCGGACCTCCTTCAACTTTGGCTTAGCTGGCTCGGGCGGGTGCGGGACCCCGGCGGCTGGTTGTTGGACACCTTCAGTGCTCCATACAAAAGCCGTAGTCGGAGGGACTGCCAAGCTCATCGGACGCTGTTTCGGAGCAGCAATAGTGCCGTCCACAATCCCAGCCGGCGGCATAGGTGGCGGAGGCACGATAGCTGATACCTTGGGCGCTTGTTGCAGAGACGTCGGTCGTGCCTGACGCCTCCTCTTAGCGAACACCTGATCCAAGGCCACCGGTTCCGCGGCGGAGTCCCAGTTGAACATGTTTGTCCTGTTCCCACCGCCTCCTAGCGTCGTACGCCCGGTTATCGAGTCCTGCTCCATCCAGCGGCGGACTATCTTCAGCGTCTCGTCGTGTACTGTCGACGTGGGCCAGGCTACCCGGCGATAACTGTCGTCGTCACCGGCATTGTGCATGCGCGACGACCCTTGACGCGAGATACGATACCAGGCTTTGCGCTCGGATATCTGCGTGAAGCTGTCCGTGATTACATGATCCGATATGACAGGATCTGGGTCCTCGTCTGATGGGTTGGGAGCGAGTTGTAGATTGTTGAATAAGTCCTCGATCAGATCGAGATTTACATCAAATTTGGCCGGTACGAGCTTGGCGACAGGACTCTTGAGTTCTGGGGAGGTAGCGACCGTCACTGAAGGACGCTCCTGACGGGTCGGAGTTTCTGGTGATGGCACATGCGGTGTCGGCGTTCGTTCAAGGGAGTGTCTTGGAGATGAGGTACTCGATCCTTCACCTGGAGTGGTGGGGGGAGCATCTTCAGCACCTTCGAAGTCACCAAAATCTGTAGTCTCCTCTGACGGAGTTTCAGCGTCAGAGGTACCCTCCTTGCGTGGCGTCGACTCTCGCCTGACAGGCAAAGGTTCTTCAGAGGCCGCCTTGGCGAGACCATCAAACTTCTCCACTAGCACCTGGATTTTGCCTGAGACTTTCCTAGGCGGCAGAATTATGCGAGATCTCGCGTCTTCGTCGATAGAGGTTATTGGTGAGTCTTGCCTGTCCCCATCAGAGTCGGTATCGTTCCGCGAGGTTGATGAGGACCGCGAGTGACTTCTTCTGGGTTTCGAGCTCGTACTCGGCCTCGACTGCTCAGCATGGTCAGACTCAACGGTCTCCTTGATATCATTCGTGGTTGTGATCGTGTGTGTCGGACTCTCATCGGCTGGCCGCTCGGCCGCTGTCCCTTCGGTCGCCCTATCAATCACCAGTCCCGAGCTATCTTCATCCCAGGGTGATGCGGATTCTTCATGTAGGCCTTGGGCTTCCAACTCGTCTGCGGGTGGTGCTGTCGAGGGGCGGTCGAGTACAAAGCTAGGGACAGACCGCGCGTCTTTCCCTTCCCTTAAATCGTCGAACTCGGACGCCCATGGGTCCGGAGACGGTTGTCGAAAGGCAGAGCCACCGCCATGCTTCGGCCCGGGGAACAACGCTATGTTGCCCGGCCAGGCGATAGGGCTCGCTTGTGCGAAACCGAAGCCGTCGTCTTTAGGAGTAGGTGTCAAATGCTGGTGGCCATGTGTGCTGCCGGCATCCGAGCCTGGCCCTCCCCAAGCTCCAGCCCAGCCAGAGGCGGCTTGCGCCGGTGCGGCCGTGGTGTCGGCTGAGGCCCAGTCTCCAAATCCATCATTATCCTCTGCCCAAGGCGATTGTATTGAAACGGCGGGCAGCCGTGGCGAGCTAGCGTTGGAGAGAAATGCGCGTGGAGGTGGTTCGAGGTCGGATTTGGTTGGCGACGATGTCCTTTCTCTTGGCGCCGTGCTCGTCCATGGTGAACCCCACGGATCATCCATGCTTCGTAGAGACAGCAAATTTCATGTTGTGGACTACGCAGCACTCGGGCTATATGGCAGTGTTCGGATCTCGCATGTCTTTCGTCAGGACAGAATTCTGTGGCCTCCGCGAACTAACGAGCTCCGTCTTGCTAGGATACAACCTGATGTCGATAACGGTACAGCGGATACGGCTGGAAAGGATGGCGTTTCGTCTGGGCGATGCTGTGATACAGAAGCAACAGATTGATGTCTGTGGGAAGCCAGAGCAGAAGCAATTGGGCGTGTTGAGGGGTGTTTCGGTAGTTCCAACAGGATTCTAGGAGACGGATATGTTTCTTGCCTGGACAGCGCTGGTTTAGCTGGTCGCCAAGAAATTCAATGTTTGGCTGTTATGCAACGTCAGCGCTCGGGCCGCGTGTAACTCAACAGGCATTCGTACTTTGAGTTGCATTCAAAAATCATGCGTATATGTTACTATCTGCAGACTTTATTCCAGCAAAGACGACTCCTTTCAGGCATGTTCATGGTCCTTATGCTTCAATCTTTCTGCAATGGGTCACTGAAGATTGGACTTTCCATTCTCGGCCACTTCTTCAGCGGTTGAACCCTAACCCTGCAGTCTTCCGGCTGGTCCTCCGACGGCCCCACTACCATGACGGCGCTGTTCTGGAGGTCGCTTTTTGCTGATAAAGCAGGCCGATCCAGACTCCGAGATGGCCACGGAGAAAGCTCCATCTCGCAAAAAAAATGATGGGTTATCGACCACCTTGATAGCTACTCGACTGCTTTGGCTCTGAAGGATCTGAATTCGGATACTGCACATCCTAGCAACACGGAGTATACACAAGTTCACAACGATGTCGCTGACCCAAGTCAAGCACATTGTGCTGGTTCGTGGTCTTCTCTCGCAACACCGACCTAGACAGTCTTCTAACCACTTGTTCGAACAGGTTCTCTCCGGAAAAGGCGGCGTCGGCAAGTCCTCTGTGACTACACAGCTCGCGCTGTCATTGTCGCTGGCCGGACATTCTGTGGGCGTTCTTGACATCGACCTGACCGGCCCTTCAATCCCGCGCATGTTCGCCATCGAGGACGAGAAAGTGACGCAGACCCCAGGTGGTTGGCTGCCCATTACCGTACATAATGAAGATGCTGCGGCCGGCATAGGATCGCTCCGCGTCATGAGCCTGGGCTTTCTACTTCCCCGTCGGGGCGACGCTGTCGTGTGGCGCGGCCCGAAGAAGACAGCCATGGTGCGGCAGTTCTTGACCGACGTCTTCTGGGGTGAGACGGACTACCTACTCATCGACACGCCGCCCGGAACAAGTGACGAGCATATATCTCTCGTGGAAACGCTGTTGAAGGACACTACGCCCCAACAGCTAGCTGGCGCCGTCGTCGTTACAACACCACAGGCCGTTGCGACAGCGGACGTGAAGAAGGAGCTGAACTTCTGCGCCAAGACCGGTGTCAAGGTCCTGGGTGTTGTGGAAAATATGAGTGGATTTGTCTGTCCCAACTGCAGCGAGTGCACTCATATCTTCATGAAGGGTGGTGGGCGCGTCATGGCCGACGACTTCGGCGTCAAGTTCCTCGGAAGCGTACCTATCGACCCACAGTTCCTGATGATGATTGAGACGGGCAGGAGACCGAGGTATCCTGCGGGGACGCACGTCAACGGACATGACATGTCCACGTCAGACGGGGGGGCAGACGGCCAAGACGCAGGGTCTGAGGTTAGAGAGCCGGGACTCTTGGTACACAAGTACCAGTCCTGCTCTTTAGCCCCGGTTTTCAAGACGATTACGGCCGATGTTATAGCCGCCGTTCAACAGGCACTCACGGCATCCTGAAGCTGTTCACTTGATATTCTCTGCTAGACGCACGATTCTATGGACGACGCCGGCTTCCTCAGCCAAAAGTTTTGTGGCTGTAAGCGCACTTCACAGGCCTACCACTGTTGGCAAACGCGCTGCGTCACAACAATGGAAGCAGAATGTTCGTCGCCTCACCGGCAGAGCAACAGTGGACAACTGTAGTGCCGTCGAACCCGTCAAGGAGCCCTACGAGTCGCCGGGCCATGGGCACACTACCCGACAAGAGCCGAGGAGGTGATACCACGGCTTTGTGTTCAACATACACTGGAGATGTCGAGCAGCCTTGGCGCGGACGATTTGCCCTGGTATACACACTTTTGTACCCTCAACCCAAATGTACTATCCCAGCAGGATCAGCCATTTGGAGAATGGCGGAATCCAGGTTGCCCTGAGAGATCGTCCGCGGTTACTCCCGAGGACTAGCTTCTGTGTTCCGGGTACAGCTCTATCATGCTCAGTTTGCATTTAGCCGTACCTTCCCTGCATCGAGCGGGTTGTTATCAACATGCGCAATGCGGCGTTTGGGCAAAATATCCGTCTGCAACTGACCTGCAAGAAGCCGTGATATTCTCGCGTGATGGCTTTCAAACGGCCCCTGCTATCGACTGCTCCACTTCTTCTGGTACGCTCTTCTAGCTTCCGCCATCGACGTAACTTTAGCGCCTTCCACAGTGGGCAGATTCGCAATCAGCTGTTAAGAATTTTGGTGCATCACCACATAAAGTCTTAGCAGATGGAAGGTCGCTACAGGGGGACGAAGTTGACCCCACATTCCCCTCCATCATGATCCCAGTGCTGGCGCCAAATCGCTGCCGAACACCAGAAATTTTTAAAATATCTCACACCGACACCTGCGAACAGTATACCTATCAGTCTGCTTTTGCCATACTTTATCCTTCTGGCTCTCTTGCTATTGCTCTGCTCCTGCCAAGAGCTTTCCATTGATACAAGTTCCGGCGTGCTACCCCAGTATCGAACGCTGCATTGCTGTGGAAGTCCCGCCTTCAGGGAAAGAAAATCTTGAGAATAACATCAGACATTCTTATCAGGTCCGCATTTCCAATTCTTGAGATGCCCAACTCCTGATTCCTTTAAAGACTCCGTTGTCTCTACCGCTTGATACTCTGTCCCCTCTAGCCACCAGCTTTAGGCGTACCTCTTTCCCCTTCGGTCGCCCTCCAACTCCCATGAGCTCGATCGATCTGCTTCGCTTCCTTTCCAAGCCAGCAAAGTTAGCTCCTACCATATGGTGTTTGGAAGACTCGCACGACTTGTACTGACACAAAACTTCACTCAGGCCTCGATAACATATATCATACGTTCCTACATGCGCTAAACTACCTGGTTCCTGCTTCCGTCATCGCAACTCCCTGGCACGCGTGCCCGGTCCGATCTTCACCCCTACAAACCATCTCGATAGCCTATCACGGCTAAGTCAAAGCAGAAGCCCAACATTCCGGGCTCAAAGTTCTTTGGGCCCCTCCGCGCAAGACCTCCCTAACGTCCCATTCGTGAGACGTTTAGTTCCAACCCCTGCCCATTGTAGCTGGCTCCGCCAGCACCCATCAGGCGCCAACCAGTCCTGTGGGCCTACTCTCTCAGACGAACGCCATAGGCCTCGTTTGAGTGGCAGCTAGTGCTCCGCGGCAGAATCGACTCGTCGATACCCTGAGAATCACCATGTCGAACCCGATCAACCTCGAGGTTCCCAGCAACTATACCTTTTCGCCGTCCGAAGGCACTCCGCACCTGACCATTAACCATGAGGTAGCTGCGGAATTGGATTCCACCAACGCTTTCGAGGGACCCGAGAAGCTCCTGGAAGTCTGGTTCGCGCCCACTGAGAAGGCCCTGCCCGAAGGCGCAAAGGAGAATGGGCTGAAGGCCGTCGACTCGAAGATCTGGGAAGGTATGCTGGACCTAGTGAACTGCCAGGTCCTCTCGATTGTCAAGTCTGAGCATGTCGACGCCTACCTGCTCTCCGAATCGAGCATGTTTGTCTTCCCTCACAAGCTCATTTTGAAGACCTGTGGCACGACCACACTTCTGCTCGGCTTGCGGCGGCTCCTCCACATTGCAGCCGTCGAGGCTGGGTTCCCTTTCCATAACGCCAAGTCCCTGGACGATGTCCATGCAGCGGCCACTCCGTTCCGCGTCTTCTACAGCCGCAAGAACTTCCTCTTCCCTGACAAGCAGCAGGGTCCGCACCGCAGCTGGAAACAGGAGGTCAAGTATCTGGACGACATGTTTGAGGGCGGCAGCGCCTACATGGTTGGCAAGATGAACGGCGATCACTGGTACCTGTACATCACGTCGCCGGGGGCCACCTCGCTGACACCGCCTCATACCCCTGTCTCGGAGAAGAGCGGAAACCTCAGCCCGACCCGGAAGTCGTCGACATCGAAGATCCCGACCGGCATTGTGGGAGTTAACGGCGATATCCCGGCGGAAGAGACACACGACGAGACTCTCGAGATCCTCATGACGGACCTGGACCCAGAGAACGCTAAGCAGTTCTATGTCTCGCACGCTGCTGCGGTCGCGAACGAGCTGGCGCCCGCAAAGATCAAGGATGCTCGCCGGGAGGCTCACGAAAGCCTGGACATCATACAGAACGCTTCGTCCGACGACGCCACATTCGATGTGTTCGGCAATGGTGAAGACGCGGAGCGTGTCCTTGCCGAGAGCCTCACCACGGAAGGACATGCCTTGGGCACTGTTGTGTCCAACAATTGCGGCTTGTCGGAGGTGTATCCCGCAAGCATCTACCCAGACGCCAAAATCGACGCCTATCTCTTCACGCCTTGTGGATTCTCGGCCAACGGAGTCATCCCGGCACCTGCCACGCCGTCCTCCGACGACCCTTCGGCCAAGTCAGCCAGCAAGGCGGCTCACTACTTCACGGTCCACGTGACGCCCGAGCCGAACTGCTCGTTCGCTTCGTTCGAGACCAACGTCCCCGGCGGGCAGCACCAGGCGCGGCAGACGGCCGACGTGATCGAGCACGTGGTGGGCATCTTCCGTCCCGGGCGGTTCAGCGTGACGCTGTTCGAGGCGAAGGGGCGCGTGCAGGGCGTGTACGACAAGGAGGACGACGCGCGGCGGGCGTGGGGCCAGGCGGCCAAGCAGCGGATGGAGCGCATCAAGGGCTATAGGCGGATCGATCGGATCGTGCACGACTTCGAGGACTATGATCTCGTGTTTCGCTATTATGAGAGGGAGGATTGGGCTGGATATGCGGGTGCTAGGGTTGGCGAGGAGCTGTGATGGTGGACAGCAGCCTGTCTGCTTTAATACAGGGGGGTCGACTGTTAGTTTGGATACCTATTGTAGTCTCAGTCAAGCAGCACGTTTAATGGAATCGACGGCTCTTATCTCTCACGGATCGGATTTTGCTTTCGCATGCAATTGTTTGTGATATGCATGTCACTTCCCGTTCATTAGGAGGGTTACTTGCGCCACACATTGCGTCCATTACCCTATTGTCCTCTTGCCCGAATGCAGCGCCTCATTAAAATTGCCATACGCTTAAACGTCGCTCTAGGGTTCCTGCTGGTGGCTGGATAACGAGACTGTCAAGCCTCAGCGACTTCCAGCCTCGCCGTGGCAGAGCCACATTCCGGTCTTTACATTCCACAGCGCACAGCACTCTGCTAGCGGCACCGCCCGTACAAGCTTCATGCTGAACGGCCACCAAAAGTTTGACTGGAATGCAGACAGACTGAGACTCCACGCGCCTCTGAGACAAAATGTTAAAATGCGGCTACCCGCCATCTGGAAATCATCACTGCCAGTGCCGTGATGTCTTGGTTTCAGGGGCAAGCTTGAGGAAATGGAAGGCCCGATCTTGACAATCTATGGACCACCCAGCCTCGTCGCTGCCATATTGAAAAGCAGCACAAGACACAATGTGAGTTGCTTCCTCTTGTCGTCATCTTCCTTCAACCTAACTCCAACTTTCTTCTCCTCTTCAACCGCCAAGAAAAAGGACTCATTCACTTGAAGTCCTGCTCCTACTCCCATTATACCAATCTCCAACTCGCCTGTCAAGCACTAGGTAGCTTGACGGCGATTGCATCCCCCAGCCATGGCTACCCCAGTCGCGAATATGGTCTCCAAGTTCTCTACCACCACAAGCTCTCACAGCAGCACGGCCAGCACTCTGTATGACAAGCTTGCTCACATGGAAAAGTTCCGCGACGAGCCACGGCAAAGATGGATCTCGATCGCAACCTTCGTGATGCTCATCACTTTGATGCTCTCTTCGACGGGCGGCCTTATTCTGTCCGGTCTCGTCTTCGGCGACAAGTTCGCCGTCGTGGGCCAATGCGCCAGCCAGAGCTTTGTTCTCTTCGCAGTAAGCTTTCCACCCTGCTTGGCCCTTTCTACAGCGGTAGGCCGATAACTAACAAGATCAAATCAGTCAATATTGGCAGTTCCATACGTAACCCTGCACCTACGGGCTGCTAAAACAAATTTCTCCATCATCCGCTCGCAGCCCTTCCAACACCCACTACATTCTTGGACCATCATCGTTGCGAGACTTGCCTTTCTGGCATGGATGGTAGCGGTTATTGCTACCGCGGTGGCGCTCGCACGGGCGAGCGGCGACAAGGTACACCTACAATTAGACATCTTCTTCTGCATTACTGCATTGTAAGTGCAATTGTGGCTTCCCTACCGGTTGCATCACATAAACACTTGTTCATGTTGCTAACATAATGCACAGTCTCGCAATGACATTCTGCCTTGCAGTCGTCGAGAAGGCAGCCGAGCCCTTCATCCTGCCCTGGATCTCACCGAGCAGATCCGTGGTCTGCCGTATCAGCGACTTCGGCTCCATGGTCGACGACAGCGTCTCCCGCCGCGGATCCACGGGTTCGGGCAAGCAACAGATGTCGGAAAAGCCCATGACAGAGAGGCCTATGCCCGCCGGACCACGCCCTCTGGAGATGCGTCATAGCGTTGCTAGCGAGCCGATATTGGAGCTACGCCGCTCGGAGGACGACCCTTTCGTGCCTGTCAGCCTCTCCGACGCTGATGATGAGCCTTACGCCCAGTCAGAGCCAGCACTAAAGTTGCCGGAGCCGACACTGCCACTCCTCGCTGATCGATACCGGCCGGAGACGCCGCCACAGTCAGCCGACTGGAAGCACGACTGGTCCATGTTCGCGGGCGAGGCAGGGCTTCGCACCTCGGGCACCTCGACAGCGGCCGACATGTCGACATTCGCCGAGTCTTCGGCATCTGGCTCTTCGGCACCGTACAGCGTGTGGACTCCGATAAAGCCGTCGCAACCCGCGCCCGCGGCTAGGAGCTACAGGTCCAGGACGCTGACGTCGAGCACGAGCAGGCCGTCGCTGCTGCCTACGGTGCTCGAGGTCAACACGCCGACGGTGGATATATTCGAGTTCATGGGGGGGTACGCCGGGCCGGACGGTACGGCGGCTCTGAGGGACGAGACTAGGAGTGATTCCGGGGCGAAGATGCCCAGGCCTAGTCCGTCTCGCGTGCCGAGAGTCACGGTGGAGGATGTGATGGATGAGGCCTTTACGACGGAGCAGCCGGGCCCGGAGACGCCTCCCAAGACGGGGCCGAGGACGCCGCCTAAGACGAATTTGGGGGTGGATCGGGGAGCGGATGTAGCGCGGTCAAAGACGCCAAGGATTCCTGGGTCGTTTGTGGATGATTATCCGACGTGGTGAGGGAGGGAGGATGATGTTGTTATAGCCCGTCACTATTGATGACAGGGCATGGGTGTTTGATTCTCCTGTACAAGTTAGCCGATGAGCAGAGATATAGTCTGCGATATATAGATATGAGTGACGAGGACACCAAAATATGATACCCCAGAGAATATACACCAAGATTTCAAATTCTGAAACTGATGTTATTATCGTTATTGGTGGTGATGTGGTGGTGAAGTGAAAGGGTCGTGGTTGAGGTTGTAGGTATGTACAGTAAGTACCTTACCTATGGCTAAGGTATACTTACTTGGCTGCATCTGGCAAGCGTGACCGACAGCCGAGGATAGGCGGATAAATTGGCAGGGAAGCACCTGTTTAGCTACCCCGCCACCTGTCAATGGGGCCGACCGAGATCCGGTCACAAAACCCACGGTTACCCACCGATGCCCTTTCTGAGCCGCGAGATTTCCCAGGGATTAGTGAGGATCCCATCTCTCATCCCTTCCCGTCGTCAGATGTCGCCATCGCCAGCCGGAGCCACAGCTCTCGCACTGATGATTCGGACACGACAAGCCCTCAGGCAATAACAATAGGCCCCTTTTTTGGTTTTTAATACGCATACCACCAGCTGGATAGTAGCGACACCCGCTCTCCACTACGTCATAGGGGAACCCCCACGGGGTGACAATACTTACTAGGTGTACACAGTCTAGTAGTAAGTCATACTACTCAGGATTCGCGTGGTGGCTACACCGTTACCACACACACATACACCCACCCCCCCCTTCTCTAAACTGAGCTGGGCCATATGAGACAAGGGGTTGGCGTCTCTCTCTCGTCCGCCTAACCCCTTCCACCTCCCCCCCCAAAGGCCCTACTCATGAGCGCCTCTCCCCGGCCGCTCCCGCGCACCTCTCACACCTGCGTGACATGCCGGGCACGCAAGGTCCGCTGCGACGGCCGGCGAGGCATCTGCACCAACTGTGAGCGCCTGGGCTTCGCCTGCTCCTACGACGAGAACGTCGCCATCGAGGTCGTCGACAGCACCGGCACCACCAGCATCAGCGTGCCCAGGCGACGCGTCCGCCAGGCATGTCTGAGCTGCCACGCCAAGAAGGCCCGATGCAGCGGCCAGATGCCCAAGTGCGACCGCTGTCGCGTCCAGGGGCTCGAGTGCGTCTACCGGCCGGGGAAGAGGTCCATAGGCACCTCTTTCGCCGAGGCTACCTCGCAGGATAACCTCACGTCGCCGGCGACGACCCCCGACGCGAACCGCGCGTCGTTTGACCATGCGAACCACGGTCAGGGTGTCGGAAGCCCTGTTGGGTCGGCTGCTGCCGAGCTACTATGTCCGGACGAGAGCTTCGATGCCCTCGCTCTGCGCGCTTTCGACAAGTTCTTTCGACACGTCCACCACATCCCCATGTTCTCCTTCCTGCATCGCGCGTCGCTCATGGAGCGCTACCACGCGGGACTTCTCGACCGTCCACTCCTCCTGGCCCTGATTGGCATCACCGCGCTGTTTGCCGATATCGGTCCCGGCACCAAAGAGTTCGGCTCCCGCTGCATCGAGGAATCAGCAGGTCTAGTAATGCGCGACTTCGAGAAACCATCCGTCCTCCGGCTCCAGGCCCTCGTCATCATCACCCGACACCGCATCCTCTCGCGGCGCTTCTCCAGCGCATTCATGCTGCACGCCACGGCCTGCCGCTTCGCCGCGGCCCTCCGCCTCAACCACGAGAACCCGGCCATCTGCTTCCTGGCGCAGGAGTCGCGCCGGCGGCTGATGTGGTCCCTCTACATGCTCGACACGGGCATATCCAGCGGCCAGGTCGACTTTGCCCTCTGGCCGAACCCGGAGAGCCAGATCCACGTGCAGCTGCCGTGCAACGAGCGCAACTTCGAGTTCGACCTGCCCGAGCCGACGGAGCCCCTCAAGCCGCCGGACCCGGGCCCGGACGGCCTGCCGCGCACGCTGCCGGACGTGGTCGGCTTCCTGGCGCTGCACGTCCGCATCCAGTGGATGCGCAGCAAGATACAGCAGTACACCACGCACATCCTCTCGAGCCCGAGCGTGGAGGCCCTCTCGCAGCTGCCCCGCCGCACCGCCGAGCACGCCGCCGAGCTGGACGCCTTCGAGGCGCGGCTGCCGCTGTCGTTCCGCTGGTCCGAGGCCAACCTCCGGCTGAGGGCGTACTCCCCCCGCCTGGGCATCTTCATCATGACGCACGTCTGGTGGCAGCAGTGCCACTGCGACCTGTACCGGCTGTGGATCAGCGGCACCAAGGAGGCGCTGCCGCTCCCGCTGGTGGGCCAGATGGCGCCCGAGTTCGTGAGCCACTGCCGGAGGCAGTGCTACGACCACGCGCGCACCATGGCCGACATGTTTGCGCAGCTGCTGGCGCTGGGCAACGAGATACCCGTCATGGATTTGGATTTGCCGGTCTGCGCGTACCAGACGGCCAAGCTGCTGTATCACGGGTTTAAGAACAGTGCTGCTGAGCTGTCGATGACGGCTGAGAGTGTGGAGGAGCTGGCGAGGGTGTGTTTGCGGATTGTGAAGCAGTCGACTGCTGGTCCGGCTGCTGCTAGTATCGTGAGTCTTTCTCTTCCCCTTGCCTTTTTCCTCCAAGAGAATTCGAGTCTAACATCTGCGCCCTCACCTAGCTCGTCGACCTCGAAAAGCTCATCGCCGACGGCCTGGCCCTCAACACGCCCAAACCAATGCCTCCTCCCCCTTCCGTAACAGGCAGCATGTTGCCACCGTTAATGGCACCTACACAAGTGATGAACAGCATCGAATCGCCCAATCCCATGCCGCACCTCAACGCGGGCCTCCCTCACGGCGCCCCCGGTGGCATGACTCCGGGCTTACCACAACATCAACAACACCAACAACACCGCAGGGAGTCGTCGCCCATGATATCGCCGCAGGAGTCCGGGGCGGCGTCGGTGGCGACGCACGTGACGTCGGGCAGCAACGCGTTCGAGGGCGCGCTGGACGGGCTGGACTTTGGGCTGGACCTGTTCGGCATGGACTCGATGCCGTTCTCGGGGGAGCTGATGGCGCCTGCCTACGGGGGGATGGAGATGCAGATGTAGATGTTTTCAGTCTAGACTATAGGTTTGGGTATGAGACCTCTGGCCGGGGATGTGAGGCGAAGTGGTGTTTGGTTCCTGTGATTGAGGGACGGAGGACGGGGGGTGTACACATGTGGATATGACCTTATGACACAAATGTAAAGTGAGGAACCTGTAGAGGGAGCAAAGACGTATATATGTATGGGTATATAGGTCTACGTATGTCATGCAACGTACGCATTTTATAAGGCAGGTCATTTCACTTATACGGGAAAGCCTGAAACGTCACTTATAGTGGTCGTTATCGACGTCTGTTTGGTGCAATCCAGGCCTGTAATGTCGCCATCGGAAGCACCTGCATTAGCGAGCCGTTCCCTGCTGTGCCACTGGCTAGCAGGGCGGCGCCGGGGGGTTCTGCTGGGACGCCACGGGCACTAACACCACATGGCAGGGCGGTCATGACCTCATTTCAGCGGCTTATCCTGTTATATCTGACTCTAGTTGCTGTATACAGTGCTGAAATACGTTATCGTCGATTCATGGATTTGATGGTGAGCGAATAATTGGGCGATGATTTGAACTGCAGTGTTCTGTGTAGGCTGGGGTGCTAACGGAAGCTTGCATCCCCTGACCAACGACGTATTACTACTACTAAAGGTAACGTAAGTACTATATTAGGTAGGGTATTAGTTATTACGTCTCACGCTTCAACCGAGAAGCATACGAGCGCGTAACAGAGTACAAACTACCCCGTGCTTTCAACCCAATGATCAAGTAACGCCGCGCCCGTAGATGCATCATTTGTAAAAGAAAACCACCCATCATGTGCTAAACCCCCACGCTCTAACTCCAGCGCTCACTGCACCTTCCCCAGCACCATCCTCCCTCCTACCGCAAAAGCGGCGTCTCCTCCGACGGGTCCACCGCCGCGTCGGGAGTCCGCGCCCCGACGGCCACAACAGTCACGCTCCGGTCCGGGTCCACCTTGGCCTCGCGGTACACCCAGGCAAGACACACGCCGGCGCCGGGCCCCAGCACGACGGACGCCAATAGCATCACCAGCGCGACGCGCCACCCGGCCTCGACCCACAGCCAGTACAGCACCGTCAGCGCCACGAAGGCGGCGTCGATCTCGACGAACCTGGTCGTCGCGCGCGTCATCTCCTTCCTGTCGTCGCGGCCCGCGATCAGGTTCCAGAGTAGCAGGCCGTGGGCGAGCACCGAGCACGCCACGGGCACGGCGTACGCGGCGGCCAGCCAGGCGCGGGAGGACTCCAGGTGCAGACTGTTCGCGGCGGCGGCGAACTTGTCCGGCTTCTGCGCGGCGGCCCGGACGATGCCCGCCCGGAGGGTCTGGCGGATCAGGCTGACCCACAGGGGGAAGAAGAGCCAGACGAGGATGGCGACGGGGTGGTCGAGGAAGAGCATCGCGGCGCTGGGCGCTACGCAGCCCACGGCCACGGCGAGGGGGATGGCGACGGCGTCGGCGGCGGAGCGGAGGTGGCGCATCGAGGAGCCGTGGTCGGGGTGCGTGGGGGCCACCATGCCGCCGCCGGGAGTCGAGGGACCGTCTTGGGCCGAAGAGGAGCCGTCTCGTCTAGCCGCGACGATCTGCCTGCTGCGCGCGAGAAAGGCGGGCAGGATGACGAGCTCCCACACGATGGCGCCGCCGACGAGGTTGAAGACCAGCCAGGCCGGGGTGGGGTAGGTGATGAGCGGGGAGGGGGCGTTGCAGACCCGCGCGGACTCGACGGTGCTGACGGTCAGGAGGGAGGCGACGAAGGAGAGCACCGAGGCCATTATGGCGAAGGAGCGGCTGGAGGAGAGGGCTTCCTGGAAGAAGGAGACGAGGAAGCACGCCGGGCTGCCGAGGAGGGGGATGTGGGATAGCCACGGGAGGCGGGACCGGGCGTGGCATTGGGACCAGAGGAAGGGGATGTTGATGGGGTCGCCGTGCAGGAAGAGGAGGACTATCGTTCCGACTGCGAGGAGGAGGGGCGGGATGAGCAGGTAGCGTAGGGGGAGGTGTTGGATTGGCGGGCGGGGGCGCCGGGGAGGTGAGTCCATTGTGGTGGTGAGCGATGGGGATGTTTGTTGTGAGTGATATATATGAAGGTCGAGCTTCAAGAAGTGAGGATGGATGAGTCCATGCCTTTTGTATAGGTCAATAGGCAGTTGTCGAGGATGTTGATGATGAGATGCGGTCTGGTGAGCGTGTGAGAAGTTCACGCGTGATCGACCTGGATGGCTCACGGTACCTTGATCTCCACTTATTTTTCTGCAGGTGCTCATCTCCCGTCGGTACCTACCTAGTCCAGACTTGGTGGGGTGTTAGACGTACCCTGGTTTAGCTGATTACGTACTTCTTGCTGAGCTAAGCCAGCTCTTCACCACACAATCACGACCAAGGCTTAACTACACCTCGACTAAATATACCACGGTTAATTCAGTAGTCACACAGTCTCTTCTCTGATATGGATCATTATCTATCTCGTCAGGGCTGCTTGCCGTACCATTCTCTTAAACTGTTCTGCGATCGTCGTGTCAGCACCTTTCTTCCTCGTCTTCGGGATCACTGTCTCCGGCATGACCCTGACTTCAGGGCGTGCCGTTTTCGAAGACTCTTTAGCCGCCTTCCAGACCGCATCTCTGAGTTGTCGTCGGATATTGTCCTCTTCTGTAGCCGTGATGGGCGACTGGACGGTTATCTGGACAGGGAGCTGGTTGGGCGGCTCGATGGATGGGGGAGAGTCCAGCAGCCGGGGAACGTGCGAAAGATTGTGGGTATTGCCATAATATATTCCGGTCGTCTCTCGGTTTTGGCCAACGGCAACTCGGACGTCATTGGCTTGGGACCAGCATCCAGGAGTTAGTGCTTCCTCTGTAACTGGAGGACTCTGGCTACTATTACTTGCGTAGCCCTCCCACGGCGAGGTTTGAGGGGGATGCTCCCACAGATATGAGTTACTTCCGCAGTCGTCTTGATCTGGAAGGCACAGAGACCTGGTTTCAGAATCCAGATTCGGAGTACAGTCCCTGGCATTCCGGTGAGCTCGCTGAATCAACACTATGGGAGAATCTCTTACTTTGCAATATTACCAGTGTCCTGGAATTCCTGAGGCCCATTCGCCCATTGAGAGCCAAAACTCTCTGGCGTCCAATGGGAATCTGGACTCGAGCGACCGTCCCAGCTTTCCTTGCGGTGATCTATTGCGGTAAGTACAAGTCAGATTCATGCTTTCTTACAGGGCTTACTTTGGTACCTGGGTCCGCTCAACTGCTTCCGGATATCAGCCAGCTCTGAATACATGTGGTTTTGAAGTTTTAAAATAGTGGAGGTATCTTGTTTGATGTCTTCCGTTGTTAAGCTGCAGGCTTATCCTTAGCAGGTATCTCATTGTAGGGCAGAAAAGACGTAATATCATTAAGTATTGCAACAGATCGTCATACTTACCTGGTAACAACACCGACCACCATTCTAAAGTGCCTTAGATTTCCGTTGAGCTCCTCACTCAAACCCTCGACAGTTCTCTTGCCGGTGACAGCCCAGCGCATCCGGCCAAGTTCACCATCAAATGTGGCAATCAGACCGTCTAACTCCTCCACCGCAGACATGCAGCGATTTACATGATCGAACAGCAGCTCGGTTGCGCTGTCATGGCTCGAGACGTCAGCAGTCGGCGCCCTGGGTTTGTGATCGCGTATCAGGAGATGGAGAAGCAGCTTCAACTCTTCCAATTGAACCTGGATCTTTAAGATTTCGGGGCGTGCATCGCGTAGACTCGTTATGAACTCGGAGACTCTGGCGACTGTCTTGCCAATGGCCTCGTATAGCGTCAGACAGCCGATTGCGACTGAGAAGGGATCCATAAGTAAGATAGGGAGGTGTAAACCTCGCGACTGAAATACTGAGGCACACGATAAGTTGGGGACTGCGACAAACGGGATGGTTTGTTCTCTTTATCTTCATGTACTTATTTCAACCGGGAGGATATGATGGAACCTGGAAGCTGCAGGACGTCGTCGCTCAATTGGCTGGCTTGCTCGCGCTTGGAAACTTCTGGCAATGTCAGGGCTGTAGACTCTCCAGCGCCAATAGGAGAGAATCGCGCGGAGGCGCAGGACAGCTCAATTCGGTGAACCTGCAGCACTGCCATTGGCATTGTTGCGTTGTTGCTGGTGCCACTTATCCTATCCAGGCCTGTCGCAGGGAAGACCCAGAGTCCATCAGCTATTTGACAGACATGTACGTCTAGAAGTCACAGGACGGTCCTGCTCATGGGGATATGATAAGATAGAACTGCAGCCAGCACCTGACCTATGGCAGATTCTACTTTGGTGCACATGTGTGGAGTCTATATCAACAGGATCCGTCCCCTATGTGTGATAAGTACCGAGCCATGTCAAAGCTGCTTGACCATGAATGAAACGACCAATTGAACAAAGTCAGGCATTGCGGATCGATAACCTGTACCCAATCCGGACTTGGGGTGAAGGTGGATGGACCTCACGCATCTACTTCACATCACAGGTGTCGGCATTATGAGGACCTATATAGCTAACTGACTGTGGTTTTTCGCCAAAGACTATCCGAATACTGGTAGTACAAAGCTCGAATGCCTTTTCCTATTGATGACCTTCCTTAATGCCTAGCTCTCGTGCCCTATCATAGGCCTCCTTCAAGTAGAGATCTCGGGCCTCGTGGAAGGGGAGATCATTCTGGTTGAGCACTGCCTCTCTCTATAAGGTCAGTTAGGTGGTTCCTCGTCAGCGTCATCACTTTTGGTGCTCGCTGTCGGTCCCTCCGTTCTGATATCTTGCCATTTGACAAGAACTGCATACCATTGATTAATGGTCTCCATCCGAATGTGCCCAAAATCTTCTATCTTCTTATTCCCAATCATGTTCCCAGTACATCCGCTTGGTTGGGCCAAGTGTGGTGAATTTGTATAGTGCGGGTAATAGTCTTATAAGGCGCATTGTCTTAAGGATCAATATATTGTCATTGCCGCCGTCATTTCAGGAACAGCATGAGACATTCATCCATTTTTTTTTTACCCCAGACCAGATGTCTTATTCAAAGGCCTTTGATATCATTGAACAGTGATATACAACAGGATTTCTAGGATATATTCGCTTGTCCATGGCTCATACCCTATTTTCCACTGTGACTAGACTCATGCCTTGGAGATCTGATGCTTCACCCACTTTTCCAAGCCTCCCTTCGCAACAATCTCCTGCACATTCGGCGGCAACTCCCCAACCTTCTGGCTCCACGTCTCTCTGCCCTCGCCCTCGGTGACCGTGACCTTACTCCTCCGCACGTCCCAGTGGAACGTCCACCCCGTCCGCCTTGTCGGCACTTTTTCGGCGCCGCCAAAGACCTCCCTCAGCCGCTTCACCAGCCTCGGCACCTCCAACCCCATGAGCGCGTTATTGATGCAATTCCTGCTGAAAATATTTCCGAAGCTCCCTGCTACCACGAGCGGAATCCCCTTGGCTAGGATCGCCGTGGCCGCCTGCTCGCGCGAGCTTCCGCAGCCAAAATTGAAGCCCGCCACTAGGATGTCGTCGGGTCGGGCATGGGACGAGAAGGAGGGGTCGTAGTTCTCCATGACCACCTCCGCCATAAGGTCGCGCGTCATGTCATCCCGGTAGGTGTATTTGCCCGGGTAGATACCGTCCGTGTTGATGTTGTCGGCGTCGCAAAAGACGATCTCGCCCGATACTTCCTCAGGGAAGCCCGGGAGGACCTCGACAAGGGCCTCGCCGGTCTGCTCCGCAGCCGAGCTTACGGTAGCATCCGGTGCGGCATTGCCACCCGCACCTGCAGCGTCGACAGGGCTGCTGCCCACAAAGTCCTTCTCGGCAGAGGAGATCAAACTCTCGGCTTGTGCCACGAGACTCTCCAGCGCACCGACGACGCTCGCCGCTCGGTCCGCCTCGAAATCGCCGTCGCCCTCGCCGATGATCACCTTCTCGACACCCTCGGGCTTCTGGTACCAGCCGGGCCCGGCTATTTGCCCCTTCAGCGCGCTCGCGGCAACAACTTCAGGGCTGGCTAGATAAGCGTGCGCTTTTCGGTCGCCCATCCTGCCAGCGTAGTTGCGATTGGAGGCGCTGATGCCGACGTCCCCGGGCTGTAAGAGACCGGGACCGAGCCCGATGCACGCATTGCATGCTGCAGGGAGTTCGATACAACCGGCGTCAAGCAGGACCTGCCAATCTCCAGCCTCTTCCGCAATCTGTTGCTCCGGTAGGGAGGCGGCCGAGATATAGAACTCCACGCCGGGCGCGACCTTGGGGATGGGGCCGCCCTTGGCGGCTTCTCTGAAGACGTTTGCGGCGGCAGCAATGTCTGAGGCGCGCGAGTTGGTACACGAGACGAGATAGGCCTTGTTGATTTTGATGCCTTGTGCCTCCAGCTTGTTGACCGGCGTGGCTATCTTGACTGAGTTGGGGCCAGAGACGAAGGGCGAAAGCGTAGACAGGTTGAGGTATAGAGACTTGGCGTAAGTCGCTCCCGGATCCGGCCTTAGAGGATCTCGGAAGAGTTCGTCCACCCTGCTATGTGTGATTCGAGCCTTGCCGCCAAGATCCGGGTTCAAGAGAGCCGCCGCCGTTGCCTTGGCGCGTAGCCAGGCTTGCAGTGTAGCGTCTATTGGGAAGATGCCAGCTACGGCCCCCCACTCCGTAGTCATGTTGGCACATGTGAGACGCGCGTCTATCGGTATGGTACTGAGCGTGAGTTCCGAACCTGTGAATTCGACGGCATGGTTCAACACCTCATCCTGGTTAAATAACGCGCATAGTGCGATAATGACATCCTTGCCTGTAACCCCTGGCGGTAGCATGCCAGTAAAGGTGACCTTCGCGATAGGGGGGATTTGCCACCACGTCTGTCCAGTCGCCCAGATACTCGCAGCATCGGTCCGCACTACGGGTGTTCCGAGGGCACCGATACCTCCGTACATGTTTGAGTGGGAGTCCGAGGCCACCGTGAGCGTCCCTGGCCACGCATAGCCCTCCTCAATCATGATCTGGTGGCCGATTCCTCGACCAGCGGGATAAAAGTCAACCCCATGTTGCCGGGCAAAGTTTTCGATGTTTCTGTATTTCTTAAGATTGGTCTCGCTCCGATTATTGACATCGTGATCCAACGTCATGACTATTTGCCGGTTGTTGTGGATCTTGGTAGCGCCGATAGATGTAAACTTGGATATAACGGGCGCCGTGTTGTCGTGGGTCATGCATTGCGCCGGCGAGATGGAGACGAAGTCGCCAGCCCTGACCTTCTTGCCTGGCGGAAGTCCAATCGAATGTCTCTGGACGATCTTCTCGGTCAAGGTTTGCGGGGTTTCGACTCGGGCAGACGGTGCGGCGAAGGGTAGCGACGCCGCTCGATCCTCCATCGCGGAGTGGAACGCCTTCTGTCTCCGCACCGGCGTTGTGCCATACGCCTGGCGACATTGTCGACTTGCGCATGGCTTCGCTGCGAGCGCCCGCCAGCTACGCCTCGCGCCGGCGGTTGCCAGGGTTCTCTCCTGTGGCCAGGTTAGCTGAGATGGTCGCCGCTACCGAGAAAAGCGGCCGGCATATCCGACTTACCACGAGGACAGTCATCGCAGATGAGTCAAGACGGGCAACCATGCCGGATTGGCAGAAACAAGACAAGTGGACTGCCAAACCGTCCCGAATAACGCGTCTCACGAATTCTGAATCGTCGTCGCGAAGACTGAAGTTTGGGGGCCGGGATTTTTGCGCCCGGGGAAAAAGCGGTCGGGGCCGGCAGAAAGCATTAGCCACCCCGGCACCGGAGAGGCCATTTTGTAATAACCGAGCGCTCACAGGCTAAAGCAGCACTAGCACCGACCCACTCATTAAGACAGAATGACTACGTTAAAGGTTGTACTGAATATGTATCTAGTAGTTCATCGGACCACACGACAAGCTACGACTTGACGAAGTGTAGTTGAAAGGACTTTTCTCACACATATCAAACTTCCGCAGACGCGGCGTGCAATGCTAGATTCATTTTTATGTGTATACGGCACAGGATAGTTCCCGGAAGGGACGAACACTCCGAAGCTGGCATGTCGCGGAGTCGAACCTTGAACGACTTATGTCTAGGCACCGGACACAAACAGGGACAGAGTGTCGATCGACACTCTTATCCGCCTGTTCTGTACGCTGCCCTCCGGAATTGTCATCTGCAACGGTAACGAGGGATTTGCTCGAAGTTGACTATAATGGTCCTGTGGTTTAGCTAGATTCGCGTCTTTTCGACCATGTCAACCGTCCAATATTGGCGAGCAGCTCGGGTAGAGGTTTAGTAGCGTTGCTGGTAATATCCTCGACATTATTTCAAGAAGTTAGAGTATCCATTCTACAGTCTTGTGAGCGATTGGAGTTGTCGAGATGTTCAGCTGCTCGGCCTTGAAAGGTTGGCTCATATCTTCGTCAGCATGACAATCTCTGGTGATGGTACTCAGTAGCTCTTGTTGGCTGTTAGGGAAGAGATGGACTCGATGAACCTGAGCGGAAGTAGACCGGCAGTGATCACGACTTAGGTATCCTGACAGCTGGAGGTGGAAACCTTCAGATACAAAGGCCACAATTGCCGGCTTTCGACATGGGGAAGGTTGTGCCGACATGACGAGGGAATGCGGACTCGCCTTGGGAGGAGTTTGTACATAGCGTTGCATGTGAGGGGATGCGCAGATATCCGTGGCTATGAGTCAGTCAGTTAGGCATCAAGAAAGAGGTGAGGTCAACCACATATACGGATTGGCCCACTGTTGGCGAGCCAACTGGCCTATAATATACATTGATATGTGGGATATCGGAACCCGGAGCGTGAAAGAAGTGAATAAATGGCACGGTAGACGATCTCGCAGCGGCGAAAGTGATATACTGTGAAGATTCAGATTCCAAATATTCAATATGTGCCATATTTCACGGAAGCAATCCCAGCAGTTATTGGTCCTTGTGACAACTGAGCCAATGAAAGCGTGAAATTGTCATTGTCAACTTGAAGACAAAACAGTCAAGGGTTGTTCTGAAGCTGTCCTATAAACCGACAACGATGACGAGCTTACATACATGTGCAAGCCCAACGCCCAGCACTGAATGTGAATAGGGGGTCCTCTGCTATTATCTAGATGCCAATTGTGGATTACTCTGCAGTGACTATCACTGACGGATAGCGACCTCGAGACTTGGATCCAGTATATATACCTACAGACGCCCCTGAGTTCAAGCCCGTATCGCAAGAAGATTACCTCAACACTTCTTAACCCTTGGGGTTAGCTTGTCTTTACTAGAGTTGTCATTGGCGATCTGCGAGACCCTCCCCCCTGGACTGACGCCGCCACGATTGATGCCAGTTCACAACCGACATAATGGACGCACCTGATACATCTCTCCCTCCTGGGCGTGAGCTCAAGCCTAAGCTACATATAGACGTGCTGTACAAGATTGCTCCATATCTCTCAGCCAAAGACTTTGGTAGCATGCGGGATGGTGTGCAAGGTCGTCGAGGCAGTTACACGTGGACTCTTTTTGCGTAAATTCTTTGAGGAAAAGAGTTGGCAGTTCCTGGTACCGAACAAGGAAAGCCTTGGGAAGCTCAAGGAACTCTCAGAACAACCGGTGGTGTCCAAGGGAGTGAGGTGATAGACCGTGCCATCTTAACCCGCACAGATGCTCCTCTCGCACATCTGCCAACGGCATACCCCTTATCGGTTGAGTTGAGCCTGGAACCGAGCGGCGATTTCGGGCATGGTTATGGCTCTGCTGGTGAAGACCTTCCACTACTAACTAGAATCTTTGAAAATCTGACATGCCTCTCGTCGGTCTGGCTCCGCAACTATAAGGACCCAAACGCACTTACTGTCGACGAGCTTTACGACCCGTCAAGCCAGCACCAGTCGTTCGAAGACCACATGTTCGCCCTGACGCTAGCTGCACTCGCAGAGTCCAGATGTGGTGTTGTAGGTCTTGGGGTCCTCTTCAACAATCAGACAGACTGGCTGTCAGACTTGGCTTTTTACCTCCCAGTCCCGCGGTAGCCAGCCTTACGAGCATTCCTCTTCCGCCTGCAGAGTCTCGCTCTGAGTATTGGCCTGCGATCCACCGTTGAAGGGGCACCCGGAAATGCGCCCTACTTGCAAGGATTTCTCGCATTGGTCCCAAATCTCGAAAAGCTGTGGCTGCGTGGCCGCAGCTATTCTGCTGGCCATCGTGTCAGCCGCGTTCTGGACTGGCTAAGTTGGCAGAACCCGCCGATGGGGGTGCCGGACCAACCTGCCTCGCCGCGTTTCTCCCACCTACAGTGGCTGGGGCTGAACGTTGCCGAGGTCAACATAGAAAGCATGGAAGCGATTATTCAGAAAGTCAGGCCGACTCTACGCAAGCTTCATATGCAGTCCGTCTGCCTTCGTGACGAGGAACACTCTAAAGAAGACAAAGTTAACGTCTGGGACCGTCTCCTCAAGTTTCTCGCCAAGAAGACTGATCTGCACGCCTGGGATATCAGTGACATCTTTATACGTTGCCGTACTGATCCGGAAGACCCCCCTGACTACTTCGACGGCCACTTTCAAGATGCCACGATCATAAGTTGGAACGGTGATTGTGCCAACAATGCTTTGCTGGAAGAAAAGGCCAGGGCTGTGAGAATAGAATGGCCAGAAACCACAGACAGTGAGGAGGAGGATAGTAGTGAGGATGAAAGCGAGGAGGATGACCAGGGTGATACTGAAGAGGATGATACTCACTCGGGTAGTGAAAACGAGTGACGACAAAGAGCTCTAGAGCAGGCAGGCATTGTATCCTAATGCAGGAATTCGTTGCAGACGAGAACATATGGTATTGCTGTGGAGCATGACGGAATTGAGGGTGAGGGCGAGGGCCGGCCAGCTCTTGTTAGTAAAGATCGCCCGCACCGTTGGAAATAAACTGGAAGACAGCAAGAAACTGGTATATGCTTGGAGCCGGAAGCTCTGGGGGTCATGCGGGCTGCTTCTGGAATTTGGCCGCGAAGGCCGTCAAGGTTCCTGGCTGTCACCGGGCTTATTGGCATTACTTACTCAAAGATGAGAGACTTATCGCCGAACATTGCCTGTCTCTGGACATATGATCGCTCCTGCGTAACACATCGACCATAAGCTGTGATATTGTGTCTCACCCTTTACCGTGAAGTGCTCCCAGCCTCCCTGCCAGGCCTACCAGGTTATTACACTTCTCGAACATGGGAACACGGACCGACGTCGTCGCATCATGAACGCGGGGGCCAGCATCGGTGGGGGTCACAGGGGGTTCCGGGAGCCCCTAACCGAGTGGGTCGATATCTCCAAACCGCGGGCTCCCCCGCACCCGCACGGGTCGCCTTGGATCGATCCAGTGATGATCCCACAGCCGACAGAAAGCTATCCGTTGGAGAAACCCAGTCCTGTGTGCCGGGCAAAGTGCCAGACCGCCTCTTACAACGGGTCCAGCTCCGAAGCCCGCCGCTGGGCCGCTGGGCAAAGGCATACCAGCAAGGCGTAGCGGACAGGAGGTTGCGCTCGGCATCTTTGTCGTCCGGAGCTATTGTCCTTATCTTGTGCTGCAGCTGCTTGCTGGGATTCGTGCATTGCCGCTGTTCAGCCGTGCCGGTTTCGCATCTCGCGCGGTCGCATCACCGTCAAGATCCATGACTATGATGCCACTCTCGACCAGCGGGTGAATGTCTTGGCATCCACTAGGCGGTATATCTTCTGCTGTGCTCCCCTCTACTTCACTCCGAGTGGTGTTTCTGTCTTCCTGCGGCAGAGACTGAAATCGCAGCACAACGTCGTCACCATCCATCCCTGCGATGGCCGAGCCGACAAACACGCCGATGCCAGGGAGCACACCGGTGCCCGGCAGCTCACCGCGATCGACGTCGCCGGTGCATCCTCCGATACCCAGCCTGACTCCCAATGGCAAGACTGTAGTTCTCCCGTTTCGCTCGCCAGATTCTCGAACCGATCCTCTTCCCAAACCAGTTGTCCTGCACATTGGCGATCCCATCAAATACAATCCACAGACATATGAAGAGTTCAGCGCCGCCTTCCAAGTCATACGGCCCAGCGCAGTGGAAAGAGAGCGGACCGAGTTCATAAAGGCGCTGCGCGAGCGCCGCTGGGGCGATTTCCACGCCATCTTCCGGCCGTTCTGGGGCACAGGCGGTGAGATGGGTCGGTGGGATGCGGAGCTGATCGACCTGCTGCCGGACTCGGTCCGGGTGTTTGCCAGTGCCGGCGCTGGCTTCGACTGGGCCGATACCAAGCTCTTGGGCGAGAAAGGTAACGATCTCCTCCATACAACTGCCGTGAGCTTCGGGGGGCGATAACGCTGACAAGCTCCCGCCAGGCATCATATACTGCAACTCCGGCCTCGCGGCCGCAGAAGCAGTAGCCGACTTCGCCGTGGCCATGGTCATCTCGACCTTCCGCCACCTGCCGTGGTGCATGGGCGCCGCGACGCTGCCCTACTTCCTGTCCAAGGCGGCCTCGAAAGACAACGAGGACGGCTCAGCGTCCGCCGCCCAGCGCGCCTTCCAAGCCTGCCACGCCCAAGCAACCGCCGCGTCCCACACCCTCCGCAACCACTCCCTGGGCCTCATCGGCATGGGAAACATCGGGCAGCACATCGCGGCCAAGCTCGGCTGCCCGGCCTTCGGCATGCGGGTGCACTACCATGACGTGGTGCGCAAGTCGCCGCGCCTCGAGGCCGAGCTGGGCGCGACCTTCCACGAGGACCTGGCGGACCTCCTCGGCGCGAGCGACTGCGTGGTGCTCTGCACCCCCGCGTCGACGGACGGGAGGCCGCTCGTCACAGCGGAGGCGCTGAAGGGGTTCCGGGAGGGGGCGAGGTTCGTCAATATCGCGAGGGGTTCGCTGGTGGACGAGGAGGCGCTGGCGGACGCGCTGGAGGGGGGAAGGCTGCGCGCCGCGGCGCTGGACGTGCATGCGGACGAGCCGAGGGTTAGCGAGAGGTTGGCTGCGATGGCGGGGCTGGAGGGGGAGAGGCCCGGGAGGGTCATGTTGACGTGTCATAATGCTGGGGGCACGGTGGAGACGCATGTCGGGTTCGAGGAGCTGAGTATGAGGAATATCATGGCGGTTTTGGGCGGCGGGCAGGCGATTACGCCGGTGAATATGCAGTGGGTGAGGAGGTGAGGGTGTTGGGGTTGAGGGAGGTGTGGGATGCGAGGTGGGTGAAGGGGATTTACATCCTGCCTTGGAGAGACTGACTTGTTTTGCTTGGTTGGCGTTATCACCGGTTGAAGAGACGGGGAAGATAGATTTTGGTAAGTTCCAGTTGGATTAACCGGGAAGAGTCCTTGCTGAAGGTTCTACAACGACCAAGATGACCGTCTGAGATATAGGAATACATTAATGACCATCCAGATGTACCATAACATGTGTGTCCCGCCCATTTGCCAATGCTCCCGTCTCATTACACCAAAATGACCCCCAAACTCCTGGTATGTGAAAATGCAAAACCGTGCACCTACTTCTCCCCAATCTCGACAGGATTCCCCTGCGTCCCGGACACCGCAGCCGAGTCGAGCTCGCTCAGGACCGAGTGATGCGGGTTATACGCCGCCGCCACAGCCACCGGCTGCTGCTGGCCCGCGAACGCGTGCTGGTGCTGCACCGGCGGCGACGGCGCGGGATATCCCGTCTGCGACACCAGGCCCGGCGACTTGGAGGGGTCGTAGTACGGCTGCTGCGGGTCGTACGCCGCCGGCCGCACCGCAACCGGGTAGGGAGAGGTAGGGGGGAACGTCGTCGGTCCGCCGCCGCCGGGGACTGTCGTGTAGCCGCCCGTGTACTGCGGTGGTGGTTGGTTCGTCGGGTCAGAGGGGACGGCGTTGTAGGCCTGGCCGCTCTTGCCGGTTCGCTTGCTGCGCAGGATGAGCCAGGCGGCTACGCCGGCTATGAGGGCCAGGACGGCGACGCCACCTACTACGCCGCCGACGATTGCGCCGATGTTGGTGCTGCTGCCTGAGTTGTCGTCGTCGTCTCCGGTGGGTGTTTGGGTGGGTGAGTTTGTTGGTGAGTTGGAGGTTGATGTTTTTGATGTGGAGGTGGTGCTTGTGGATGCGTCTATTACGGCTTGCGGCTCGTCGTTCATTGAGATGATGGTCGGTTTCGGGAAGCAGCGGTACATTGACCGCGCTGGCGTCCCTGTCCAGAGGAAGGTGCCGCATGCGCCAAAGCCGGATGTTTGACTGTGTGTGCGTTAGCTTCGAATGTTGTTATGCTGAGCTCTAAACGGGGGAGAAGACCTACCAGCACCCGGTCTGTGGTCCGATACTGGCGCATGCACCCTGCTCGAACGCTTGCATGTCGAGACACACTGTAAAGAAGGGCGAGTACGTCCCCGAGACGCATCCGACCACGTTCTCATCATTCGTTCGACAGGAAGATCCGGGAGCACATGTAAATGGCGCGGCTGCGACAGTTAGCAACTGGACTCTGTCCGACGACCTGCAACCGTGCGAGACTATGCGGCGAGCAGCGGTGCCCCGATGCATCGCTCCTGTTCAGACTTACATGACGATCCAGAAGTCCACCCGCAAGTGACATCGTCCTCCCAAGTATTGCTGCTCGACGCAGCGCGCTTTTCCCTCAGCAATTCGAGAACAGCGTCCGACTCGGATGCAGAGCCCGGTGCTGGTGTTGGTTTGGGCGTCCAGCCTTTTGCGCCGTCAACGACCAAGCGCCCCGTTTCCCTGGGCGGTGGGAACGATCCTCTTCCAGCCAGATCTCGGTGGCCGGGCAGCTTCACCCAGCTTGCGTCCGCGAGGCAGGCCGAAGCCGCCAGTAGCGGTATTGAGGGACGCATTTGTCCCACGAAGACTGATTCGTGTGTCGGATGTGAAAACGAGCGTTCTGGTTGCGGAAGATGAATACTACACTCCAAATGAAGGAGGTTTCAACGAGAGTGAAACAGATTGACGATCGGCCGTGAGAAAAAGGAACCAGGAAATCGGGACTGCTATTAAAAGCGTAAGCCGCAGACGGCCATTGCTACCCATTTTGGGATCCAGCTGGGTCTGGAGGCTGTGCCACTAGCACTGCGAATCAATCGCAACCACTGGGCGCGATGCGGGGTGCGTGGAGGGCAGGGGGCTGGCTGACTTCGACCTCGGAGAGACCCCCATCCGAATTGATCGAAAGAGATGCAATGACGCGCCCATATAGAAGTAATACGGCAATCATGTACAGATCCATATTCACTCGTCAGGGCAATCTGCATCCTGGCGAGATGATTCTCATCGTCCACGATGCGATGCCGTGCGACTGGAGTGGACAGCAGAGGGGAACGAGGCTCTCATCAGCTCCCACTTCCAGGCTTCGAAACCAAGCATCAGCTAGCACGTTAGCTCTCCGAGAAAGCGTGGAGCAGGACCGGGAGGAGGGCCAGTGGCCGTCCAATAAGGGCGTCTCCGAAGAACTTGTGTGTGGCCGTATCGTGGCTCTGCGTCGCTAGCGGGGGTCTTGCTGACACGATGCCTAGCACGGTTATTGGCCAGGGACGCCGTTCGAGCTAACTCGGTCGTGCGAAACTGGGCACTCTTGGCAGGGCTGAAGGCTTGATCCCCGTTCGCTCCTCCTGTCTGTATCCACTGTCTCACTCGAAGGATGGAATCCCGCTGGACAATCAAATCTGCGGCAAGCAACCGTTGATTGTGCGCGTCCGCCGCAAGGTCAAGAGCACCGCGGCGTCCGTACTAGAAAGAGGCTCCATCGAAATGTGTGGGCAGTCGTGTGGCTGGCTACAGCGAGTTTGTTTGCCAGACTTGAGGGTCTGGATTGTGGAGGGCCGTCGACTGTACTGTGGATGATTAGTATTCCTGCCGGGAGCTCGTCCTCCCGGGTCAAGAATATAGTCCCAAAATAGCAAAGAGGTGATCTCACACTTTGCACAGATCGAGACCATGGACTGAATCCACCCACTTCAACACTTGGATGACTGCATCTTGATCAACATGGAATAGTCTAGAGTTCTAATCAGTCGCAAAATGATGAATCACGTCTCTTGATTGCGTTCGGTGGTTGTGACGCGACGTGGCACACATAGCTGCCCTGCCCGACCCGAATGAAGGGTCATGAATTGCTGGGAGATGGGAGGATGGAAGTGGTGTTTACTATGGAACTCAAAGACGGGAGAGTGCTTCTGTGCAAATGTACTGTGTACTGTGTAGGCATCCCGCTCGGTGGGGGACGATTGGGGTTCCACAACCGCAGGCTTTCTTAAGCGAAATGTGAACCTAAATTGTCACAAACCCCACTACGTAGGTACACATAGAAGCCGCCTGTGTCGCAACTCCAGGCGTCATTTAACCCGAACATCAAGACCCTAGAGTACAAAATGCAGCCAACCGCCCATTTTCCCCATACGAAGCGAACTGATATTCAAGCCGCTGCAGCCCTCGTACCTTCCAGCTCCTCGGCAGCAGACTTGCTGATGGGCTTCTCGCGGTGAGACTGGAGGGTATCGTCTCCGCCGAGGTCGTCAATGATCTGCTTGCTGTTCTCCTTGGACTTCTCGCTCGTATCTACCATGGTATCTGTCAGTTTGCCGTCCGTAGCGTAAGGTGGTGGTCTGTAGGTAGTGCTTACTCGGATTCGAAAGGTTCGCCTTGTGGCCTCGAATCTGCGACGTGATGGTCTCCTTCCCTTCGGTAAGTTCCTTCATGTCGTTGGACATGACGGACTTGGCGCCTTCAGAGTCCATGGCTGATCGATGTAAGCTTGGGTAATCGTGCTGGTGTTGGTGCAGTAGTGTGATGTGCAGTTGTGTGGAGATGGGATCTTGCAGGTCCGCTAACTACCTACTTGTTCAAACATGTATGTCTACTGTAGCTTATATCTATCCGTACATTTGTAGCGTCGAGCCTAGTAGCAATGACGTTTCTTCTGCCCCGAACCTGTTTCCGTTCTGGAACGGCATTCGCCCCGTCCTTCTTGTGCGTTGTTCAGGTTGCTTTACGGGAACACCTGGTATTGGAGGAGAGTTGCGTGTTACGTGCGTCATTTCTCTTGGCGGTCGAGCTTGCCTGTCGTGCCAACGGAAACCAATCATGGCGCTCCCTTCACCCCTATAATGAGCTATAGTACTAGGGTAGTCGTAGGTAGGGACGAAGTGTACTTGTAGAGGAGAACTCGTTCCATTTATCAACGCCAGCCAGTGCAAAACAACTGCCAGGATAGACTAACTACAGATGACATAAACCCCTACTTAAGTTCAACAGATAAACACTATACGCGGGAAGCAGTGTGAGCAACATATGAGTGTGCAGTGTTTGAAGGGGTAGCTGACTTATGTCGTGAACTACAAGCTAGAAGCGAGTAATATAGGGGCAGTCATACCGGTCAAGACAGCTATAAGGATATGTAGCCGAAGCTCCTCTCAGTGATATCAAACTTATGATGTGTGCAAGGGAATCGTGCGGCTGAACGCACTTTAAGTTGAAGCACCCACTTTCCGGCCACCTGAATATTCCTCACCGAAAGTGGGTGCTTTAACTTAGGCAGCACATCTACCCAACACGGCTTGCTGGAATCTCCTGCCACTTCATCACCACATTTATATTATCTTGCAAGTCCCTACCCATTGTGACATTATATACACACACATATATATATACAGGTATCAAGCCGCGGGCATGAACTTCGATGGCGCTGGCGGCTTCGAATTTGGCGGGGGTAATGTCAGAGTTGATCCAAGCGTCCTGAAGGGTAGGTCTATGCGGCAGCTTCAAGTCTCAGGCGATCTTTGGGACTGAATGGGCTAAATGCTGACGAAAGTGGCCTGCCCTAAGAGCTACCTGAAGGATGTACGGTAACATCCACCGAGAACCACGGTGTCAGTTTCTGGGCAAGCGTTGGTCGGATTGATGTCGCGCTCGTCGATGGCACCGAGCAGACATTTTTCATCAAGGTGCTCTCGAGAGACCGCGGCAGAAATATGGTCATGAGCGAATTCGAGTCTATGAGTGCACTGTACAGTGTCGTGCCCGAGTTCGTGCCGAAACCGATGGCCTGGGGCACGTACACGAACCTCCCCGATACCCATTTCTTCCTCTGCGAGTTTCGAGACATGACAGACGATATGCCCGACCCTCACAAGTTTGGCGCCCTTCTCTCGGCCGTCCACCAGAAGAGCGTCTCCCCAAATGGGAAATTCGGCTTCCATGTTACCACCTACGCTGGCAACCTACCCCAGGCTGTAGAATGGGAGGACAGCTGGGAGACATTGTTCGCCAAGAGTATGCGGAAGGCGCTCGACCTTGAGATAGAACGAAAGGGACCTAGCGAGGAGCTCGATGTCCTTACCGAAACTCTCTTCAGCAAGGTCATCCCTCGGCTACTGCGGCCTCTAGAGAGCGAGGGCCGGACAGTGAAGCCTTCGCTCGTCCACGGAGACCTCTGGTACGCGAACTCTGGGATCGACGTAGAGACTGGACAACCCCTTGTCTTCGATGCTTGCTGCTTTTATGCACACAACGAATGTGCGTCTGATTTTTATCTTGCATCGTGATAAAACAGGGCCGAATTGGACTGACAAAGGCAAAATCAAGACGAATTTGGGCAATGGCGACCCGCTTGTAATAGGTTCGGTGCCGAGTACGTCGATGTATACAACTCTTTTGTCAAAATTTCGGCTCCCGAAGAGGACTTCGAAGGCCGCCTAGATCTGTATAGGCTGTAGGTGTCTAACCAGACTATGCCCCGTCGAACTGCCTGTATCTTGCTGACAGTAGATTAGGCGATTTGACACCCATGTGTCAGCGCTCTTCTTTGAAAACGAAACTCTCCGAACACAGTAAGTGGAAACTCGGCAATCTCTAGTGTAATAGCAACTAATGTGTTGCCAAGGGTCCTTGATGTTATGAGAGACTTGGTACATAGATATGGCCAAGGATGAGTACAATGACGGAGAGACCATGATGCCGTCTCAATACGTGTTCATTTCCGATCAGTCCTGTTGAATAACTGTCACTTCCATGTATGGCCGTTTAGTGATGTAGGTGGGCAGCTACGCAGTATTCCACCGATCACTCCGCCATAAACCTAAAATCCGGTCAGGAACCAAATTCAAGAACCCTATACCATAAGACTCACCGCTCAAAAGTGACCTCACACAAATCTATTTTCGGATCTGGAGCTGAGCTGAGCTGAGTCGTCGTTAAGCTATGACTAAGTAGCGCTGAGCTGGGGCTGCGCTCCTAGACTAAGTCTACTGTAGTCTATAAATGTACTACAGCACGCATGTAACGTACCCAGCCGGGTGGTAGAAAGCGAATCTTGGATATCGTCGCCATGTTATAGACACGGCGCGCTTTCGCACACCATTCTAAAAGTTCCTACAGCTTTCATCCGCATTAACCAAGAAATATATACGACATGCTTCAATAAGACGACCGACCTTAGTATAAGGTCAGTAGTCTACTCTCTAAGGCCAACACCACGTGCTTCGACTTCAACTTATCCTCGACCAAGGGCTAACATACCCAAGTCTAGTACAGGGTTATTAAGAAGGATCCATCGCAATATATGCTCGTAGGAACGGCTGAAGCAAGCATATACTGCCACGGCTCGGACTGTGAGGGGCGTTGCAGAAATGACACCCTTCAGACTGCACCAAGTAATAGAGACATCGATCCTCGTTCTTCCATAGATGCTGAGCCATGATGTCTTGTGATGCCATGTACGAGGCTCAGAATTCCACGTCCAGAAATATGCAGTATTACGGCTTGTTATGTCCTGCCTAATCTGAAGAACGGTGGACGGTTACACCAGGAGAGGTTGCATAGCAATCAACATTTTCAGCTTTCAGCTTGCATCTTTCATATACCTGCATATCGCTGAAACTTTGGTGACCAAATCGTGGCGTCGAGCGATAATATGCGTTCGTCCGCCAAAGAGCTCGACGACCGTTCTAAACACGCAGACAATCCAATCTCCACGCGGTAGCGACTGGAATGTGTTATAGCACATGTTCTCCGAGGTTGTGCATAGAAGCAAATCATCTGCTGTCCGCTTGAATTCCAGTCCATGGAGGGCTGAAGGCCATGAGCCAGATTGGTTGGCATCGGCCGTCTGTGGCTGGATACATTGCCCGAAAGGGGTCGCTTGCATCCAGATAGCGACACAACCACTTTTCTCCTGGTTACCTGACCGCTGCCGAGCGTGCCTCGCTTCGTCTACAAAAAGGCAGTGACCCTCTTCATGGAACCACAAACATTTGAGGCATCTTGACTGTTACAAACCCCAACTTATACTAGAAGCCCCCTACCCAAGATCCCCGAAATGCCTGTCTTACCGCCGCCCAAGGTTGGGGCTACGCCTCCTCTGTCGCAAGCGCGCCGCATCGGCGGCTGGATGCCTCAGCACCCTGCCCGCATCCAGGCCCACGTCAAGGAGGTGCTTAGGCTCGCACTTGACGCCCAGTTGCCCATCGTGCAGCCCATTCAAGACCTCCAAGACCTTCTTGCTCACAACCCCATTGTCTACATGCTCTTCACCGAGATGCTGACCGAGGTACCCACCGTGTGGCCCTATACGGAGATCCCCGGCGATGGGCCCAGGTCCGAGATCAAGGACATCGACCATCTCATCCAGGGGCTCAACTATCAAATCCAGAGTCCCATTGCTTTCAACAGCTCGGCACAGATCGGCACGCCCATTAACGCGATTCTGGACTGGCCAATGGCAACCAAAGCCGGCTTTGCCGCGTTCCTCCGTGACGACGTCAACCAAGTCTTCAAGAACATGCTGAACTATTGGGGCAACTTCCTCAAAAGTCAGGCCTCGGTCTCGACCGTGACCACAGCCGACGGCGGCTGGCTCTCGCAAACGGCCCAGTCCGAGGAGTCGGGCCTGGCCAACTTCCTACAGACGTACGTCGTGCCGGACCCCAACGACCCGGTCCACTACGGCTTCGCGTCGTGGGACCAGTTCTTCACACGCGACTTCCAGCCGGGACTCCGCCCGCTCGCCGGACTGGACGACCCCAACATCATAACCAGCGCCACCGAGTCGACGCCATTCAGCATCCAGCACAACGTGCAGCTCCGGGACACGTTCTGGGTCAAGAACAGGGACCAGCGCTCCAACTACAGCCTCGCCGACATGCTCGGCGACGCCGACCTCGCGCAGCAGTTCGTCGGCGGCACCGTCTACCAGGCCTTCCTCAGCGCGGACAGCTACCACAACTGGCACGCGCCCGTCCGGGGCTCCTACGCCGCCGACCCCCGCGTCGTCGACGGCACCTACTACGCCGAGCCGCTCATGTGGAGCTTCGACCCGGACGACGGCCCGCCCGACCCGGACGTCGGCGCCGACAACCTCTCCCAGGGGTACATATCGGCCGTCGCCAAGCGCGGGGTCGCCGTGATCCGGGCCGACAATCCGGCCGTCGGCCTAATGGCCGTGGTCATGATCGGCATGGCCGAGGTCTCGTCCGTCGACTTCTTCGGCAAGAAGAAGGGCGACAGGTTCGACAAGGGCGACAAGATCGGGTGCTTCCACTTCGGCGGCTCGACGCACTGCTTGATCTTTGGGCCGGATGTCAAGCTGAAATTTGACCCTGCCGCGCAGCCCAGTGTGGATATCAACAATCCTCCGCCTCCTGTGCACGTGCGCAGCGCTCTCGCTACGGTCTTTCCGTGAGGAAGGCTTTCATGTCGGCTTCCGTTAGTGTTTTCTCCACCAGAGTGAAATACGTTTTCCGCGTTGCGTGCTTTGACATGTCTGGGAACGACTTATTCGCTGGTCGATCCTTCGGCACTTCAGATTGCTGCCTGTCTCTTCTGTTTACATTGTAGAAACCACCATCTTTTGAAGTCGGTGTATTAGCTCACAAGCCTGAACACATTCACAATCTCACCCAAGTTCGCCAGGACATTTTCTATGGCCACGGTGAGACTTTGCCGGATAAGGAATAGGTCTTGCCGGTGGGTTACGAGTTTTGACAGCACTTGTATGCATGGGATAGAGAGATCCGGAACACTAGTAGCCTTCTTCAACTCCTAGTCAGCCTTTATTTCAGCTATAGTCATAATGACTGGGTTACAATGAACAACCAATGCCTATACTTGCCCCTGGAATAGCCTGTGATGATGGTCGATACTCCGAGGACAGCCTCAACAAAGCATCCCAGCCGTTTCCCTGCAGAGGCTGTGACGAAGACGAACCTCTACAAAACCCAATTCCGTCATTGGCCCCGACCTACCTACCGCCTTGATCTGAGCCACGACTGAGTATCCGGGGCTAGCCTAAACAAATCGACCGACCATCGGAGAAGCCGGATCTGGCGTCTCATCTAACCCGAATCAAGAAAGCAACTGCGTGCGCCACGCCCAGGATCAGATAATTGACCCCGACATTCCCCTCTATGGTGAACCACGTCCACAGCAGATGGAGGGGCGTCTGAGGCGGCTGCTCGATCGGATCCTGAGGCGGGGGCGGCGGCACGTAGGCCGGGTCCGGGCGAATCACGCGGAACTGCAGCACGCCCAGCGCCAGCAGGACCACGGCCTGCAGGGCTAGCGACGACAGGCTGAGGCCCGGCGGAGGCGGAGGCGGCGGGCCGGGCGGCGGGGTCTGCTGCAGCGCGTCGGCGATCTGTACGTAGGCCGCGTATAGGCTGGCGAGCAGCGAGATGGCGACGTAGACAAAGTGTATGATGAGGCGGACGTAGCCCTGCCAAAGGACGCCGCCCCAGTCGAGATTGGGTGAAGGGAAGTAGGTAAAGAGGAGGACGAGGGCGAGGGGGACGAAGAGCATGAAGGTGGTGGTGACGTAGGATATAATGTGGTGCGAGGGGATGAAGGTCGCCGCCGTGGGATTGTTGTTTGAGTAGTTATTGTTATTGTTGAGTGGCGTGGTCTCATCGGCGACGGGTAGGGCCGCCTCCTCAGAGGCTGCCATGGGCTGATAGGAGAGGACATGCGAGTCATCTGCACTGCGGTGATGGACGAAGAGGTACAGGCTGGTGGAGACTGTGTTAGTCTGTCCCCACGAAAGGGTTGGATGCCTCTTGGATGAGAGGATGATGGGGATACGAGCTCGGGTATGCACCGACAAGATCATGGCGCAAGCCCACTGCACCGCTACTTCGATATACGGGAGAAGGATGCCAAACACATGGAACCAGAAGGGCTCCCGGATGGATGGCCCGGGGGGCCATAGGATGCATTGCACGCCGTACCAGCCCCTCATGGCGGCTAGACGACTGGCGAGCTGCATGTTGCTGGCCAGACACAGCCAGAGGATCCAGCGCGATGAGATGCCCGACGTTCCATGGCGCGCTGTCCGCGTGTACTGAGGCAGGTAGGCGACGATCAAGGCGACTAAGATCAGGCTGCAAACCGTCAATTAAGAGAGTGTTAAAGAGTGTTAGGCTTGTTCACATGGAGAGGGTAATAACTAAGGTAATAGAGAATCTCTGACTTACGGTTCAAGAAGAGTGCGTAGAGTGGAAGGTACTATCCACTGGCAATGCTCGGCGGGAAAGGGTTCGTTTGGCGCCATTGTTAACAAATCCAAGTCCGCGACCAAGTGGGGGAAGAGCCACGGGACCAACCTTAAGGTATAAATACCGTTAAGGGAAGGTACCTACCTTACTGGAACAGAATTATTTGTGGGGAAGCAACTGTTGGGGCACCTAGGTGCTGTACCTTCCCAGTACAGTAAATTGTACGGTACCTCTAGGCAGCCATGCAGATACTTGTCCTATTGGTCGGTGTTTCCAAGGTCGAGGACTGAATCGGCAGTGATGAGAGGGATGAGTTGGAAAGCCTGCCAGACTAAGAAGAGTGCGAAGATGCTGTTGCGGGCCATCATGCACAGAGTCACTGTGGAGTTGTACCACTACAAGCGTAGAGGAAAGCTGCAAAGAGAGTGTCGATGATAGGGGCTGATATGTGAAGAGATAGATACATGACAGGAGATAGGATCAAGTCCTAGTTATACTCGGCTGCGGCGGCCATGAGGATCTCATATATGTCATCGTCTCCCGACTTCTTGGCAATGTCGGCGGGTGTTATAGCCTCGTACTCCTCAAACATGCATATACCCTCTTCGCCATCTGTGAACGCGCCGAGTTTGTCGTGGAAGAGGATGTTGGGATTAGCGCCAAGGCGAAGAAGCATCTGCACCTTTTCCTTGTTGCCTAGCCATGCGGCGTAGTGCAAGGCAGTGCCTCTCCCTGGCACGACGTAGTCAATATCCACTCCCGCCGCAATGAGGAGGCGCATCATCTCCTCGCTGATCAGATCCAACCCTTTGTTGGCGTCGATGGCCCGGTAGATCAGGTGTGGCTCAGCGGTTGCGCCGTGGTCCAACAGCATCCGCGCGGCGGCTACATCGTCTCGGACAATTGCAGTGGTCAACGGCGTTCCTCGCTCGTCTCTGATGTTCGGATCCGCACCGTGCTCCAACATCCACCGGAGAACATCATACCTTCCAACAGCCACTCTGCGCAAAGGTTAGCTGCTATACGAAGAGAATTGCGAGACCCTTTACTTGCCAAAGAGGAGAAACTTTGAGCTCGGTCGAGTTCATGTCGAAGCCGTGCTTCACAAGCATCTGAAATACGGGTAAGTGGCGGGTAGCTGTCATAGCGACGGTATCAGACGCTTCGACGCCGTGCGATAATAGAAATTCGACCACTTCTGTCCGGCCATTGAACGCTGCACGATGAAGGCCCATTTGCAAGTACTCATCCCACCCTTCATCTCGGGTGCATGACTTCCCGTGGTCTTCGAACAGGCGCGCGATTGTCTCGAGGTCGGCGTGTTCGCACGCCGTTGGGAAATCTGCCCCTGCGACCATAATCTGCGGCCAGCGATTGCGTAATTGCGTCCAGCTTTCGCAGTAGGAAACAGCACTGAAATGGATGTCGTTGAGGGACAAGAGCTGTGGTTTGGTGAGAACGAGAGCTGAATGAAGTTTGACCGTTGGTAAAAGGGAAGTTGGAATGGTCGGCGCTTGCATGCTTAGATGCTGGGGCTCGACCCGGGATAAATACCAAACTTAAAATCACCATAAGCATCCATGGATGCTAACCTGGGCCTTCCTTCCAGATCGCCGCCAATCACGGGACGATTTGTTCGGGCCGTTGGTGGCCAGTTGTGTTTCAGGCCCATCTGCCACGGGCCGTTGCGCCATTTATCGATGAGGTCGTCCAACGGACTGTCCAAGGCTCAGTCCCTTTTTGGCTCTCCTCTGTGGTACCAAAGAGAGTTGGCATTGAAAGGAGTTATGTTCTACGTGCGCCATTTCTCTTGGTGATCGAGCTGCCTGTCGTGCCAATGGAAGCCAACCACGCCTTGGCCCCTATTAGCTCAATGTGGTATATCGGACCTCAGGGGCCTAGACGAAGTGTACTTGTAGAGAACTCATTCCATATATTGACACCGGTTACGTACAAACGATTGCCCGGAAGATTAACACAGGTGGTCTACAGTCCCTGCTTTAGCCTAACAGATGAACGCTATACAAGGACTTGCTTATGAAGGAAGCAATGTAAGCGGCCGGAAAAAGAGTATACAATGTCTGAATGGCAGTTGATCTCTCTGTTAACTATAGATTGGTAGCGGGTATTATAGAGGAAATGTCATTATCTCATGATCAAGTCCAGTCTAGGCTCTACTGTGCATGCTTTAAACCCCGTCTTTCCGGCTATGGCCTCTCTGCTTTTTCTGGGCAGACAACTCCTTGCCATGCAAAGTAAACAGTCTATGATATCCCCTAGCACACATCGTCAAATCATGTCGAAGGTATTGGGGAGTCCAAGCCCTGAAAGTCCGCCGAACTGCTAAGAGGAAATCGGGCATGCGCAGTGAAATGGTTCCACCTGAGTTCAAATAGTCCGCGTAGATCCGGGTCCCTGAGGTGTGTACAGTTGATCTTGTGGCCCTTTTCTGTCCAACCTGTTGTTTGACAAGTCTTTGCAACCTCTGAGTTAGTGTCGGACTTCGGCGAGTAAGACATAGACTCCCTTGAGTGCTTACCTTGTCGCAGTACCAAAAGAACGAGCATTTGGCACAGCGATTTAGAGAGCTCCCCTTTTTACCGCAACCGTGACAGGTTCTGAGGCCATTATGCTCTGTTGAGAACTGTTGAACCTCGTCGTTTAATGCAAAGAGACCATTGAGTGATATTGTAAAGACCTGTTGGGAGGAATTTTCGATCAGAGGGATTGAGCTGAAGAAGCCATGATTGCGATGACAAGTGCATCGTACTCACCTTGATCCTGCTCGGGTCTTCGTGGTGGCGGATACCTGGTAGAGGCTCGAACTTAAACTTGTGACGCTCAGCATAAAGAAGAGCGACAGTATGTCCTTCTCGCACTCGAGCATGGTCCAGTTCTACACCTCGGCCAGGAGTGTAAAAGACGAGGTCAGCCTTCTTGCCAGTAGTATCCTTGAACTTCAACTTCAATCGGGATTGGGGAAGCATGACAACATCAACGATCTCCGCCAGGAAGCACCAGTGACGTCTTGGTCCGAAAGCACCTGTGTCCTTCCGTTCGTAGTAGATGACATCGATGTCCTTCTCTTCTGGCAGACTGGAGAAGCTCGGAAATGTCACCCTCGTTCGGAGGTTGGCCAGAGTCTCAACCTCGGTTGTGGATTGCACATTGTCCCTTCTCCATAGCCAGTCTTCGAAGTCGTCCGGATCTAAGTCACCTGGCACATCCTCGATTCCCGTACGCCACTTGTTCGAAAGTCCAAAGAGACGATGAGTGGATGGATCTCGGGCTATAACCTTATTCTCCATCACCTTTTTCGCGTCGTCGCCAAGGCCAATGCGCCACTCAGACATTGCCTTGTCGAACAGAATTCGTGCCCGGGCCAAGTCGCCGTGGGCGACGGCGATCTGTCCAGCGTCAAAATACGCCCTCGGCAAGCCTGCGCCATCTTGGCCTTGCTCGTTGAGTAGTTGGACTTGTCGGTCGATGTAACGGAAAATCCACAGTGGATCAAGCAGAATTCCGGTCAGGCCGTCTTTGCCGATGAGGCCGTCCAAGCGATGTATCTCCTCCAACCTTCTGTCACTTTGCCGGCTCTCTTCCGGTGTCAAGGAACAGAGACGACACGAACAGTCGAGGCCAAAGTCTGAACGAAGCGTGGCTTGTCTAATATCGCGTTTCCGATGGGTTCGCAGGTAACTGACAGTGATCTCTTCGCCTTCCTTTATCTCTCTCAGCGCATGGACCGTAAGTCGTTTGATGTTCGAGTTCCAGGACCTTTGCGCGTTGTTGTCGCAGGAGTGGTTGATGCGGCTTGCGTCCAAGAACACACCTCCGTCTACTTGCGCATCCGGATCGTCAATAGGCAGAGAAACGGTACAAGCTATACCGAGATAGCGCTCGTCCTCATTCGTGTAAGGATGCAGGTTGTTCAGAGAGAGGAAGATGTGTTTTTGTTGTTCCTTCAGGGCGTGAACTTGGCGGCTTACCGATGCCAAGAGCTCTGGATTCGCCAGCTCACCGGGCCGAGGAATGGTTATGACGGGTGCTTCGCAAAGAATTCGGGTGCCCTTTGGGATCGTCCGTAGAGCTGTCAGACCTGTACTGTTGCCTGGCAGTTCCGAAACGGCATATATAGGACCATCTTCCGTGCTTTCCATCGTCCTGTCCACATGGTTATCCTCGACATCAAGGTCTGAGGCATTTAGAGGTCAGATCTTGTGTTTTTAAGGTGCACAAGGATTGTCGAGGAAAGGAACACATCAGGCTCCGTCGACAAGCGAGCGTGGATGATGTGGCTGAACCCCGCTCGAAACCAACTGACATCGTTTGATTGCCAATGATAGTCGGGCCCCTTCCCCCCTACCGTCCTCATGCCGGTTACGACATCGGGTCTAGGCGGATCCTCTCGGCTTCCCGAAGCCTTTCTCGCGAGCCCGGCTTCGGTGAGGGAGAAAATGCACTGTACATCGCGAACATGGCATAGCAGAGTTTGCTATGCGCCTGAACCGTCCAGCGGTCATGACTCCGCCCACCCGCAGTCGGTTGACAAACTGGTTGAAAATGGTTTGTGGTCTTCGCGCGCGCCTGGAAGCTCTAACACGGGCTAGTCCTATCGTGGCGACGGTTACCAAACTGTCGGGTCGACATAAATAAGCTTATTGGCCACCTTCCAAATCCTTGGAACAAGACCACTTTTTTCCCACGTCTTTCATGTGTAGGCAACTGGAACTCTTGTCTCTGCCACTGGCCAGCTTAACCACAGTGCGCGATGGATTCAATGCACTGGACTGCCCTTGCAGTTTGACCAGCGCCGCCCACCCTGTCAAAAAATGGCAGGACACTCCGGGTCGAGTCATTGTGCCACCGTGACTAGACTGTCTTTCAAGTTCAATTCCAGGGGCCTAAAGGGCTTTGAGTCTTCAAATCTGAGGATTTGCAGGGCGAAAAGTGGTTCTAATCGAGATACTTCACAGCCTGGCGGCTAGGTACAGTACATAATAATATAGCTAAGATCGACGCCACCGACTTGGCCGCATCAAGCTAGTCAGTGGAAGAAGGCTTGAGGCAGAGCATCATGGGTTGATATTCAATGGGTGACAGAGGTTGACTACTTCCCCGAGTTTGTTGCCGTCACGAGTGCCGCTGTTTTCGAGGACCCTCGTGGCTGTTTACCACAATACCTGACATTGATGAATCAATGTAGTCCACTTTGACTGTCTTGTATTCAAGAGATGCTTTGACGCGTATAACAGGGATTCACCATTGATTTTATACAGGGTGTACAAAAAAATTGGCGGCACTGTCTTCTACAGGAATTTTAAGATGTATGTGAAGGAGTGCAATTTTCTGAGTACATATAGAAGTCAACGTCCACAGCTCTCGGTCCATATCCTCCAACACTACACATACACCGAGCTCAACTTCCTAACCACACCGACAATCACCAGACGGGACCTCGCACTAGCATTAGCCTTGACTGTGTTGCGATGAATGTTGCCGCGATTCAAGCAGACGGGACCATCAGCCGGTCTGACAACGTCCGACTCCCCCTCCTCTAATAGACATCATGGTAAGTCTTCTCGAGTACCTTTGTCCTCTACCAACAGCTTCATAGAGTACGAAGCCTAATGGGAGGCTGAGCCCGCCGAAGACGATAAGTTACTGACAATGCCGAAGTTGACAGTATGGAGCAATTTCAAGCCGTCCATGGCGAGGCGAGGCAAAACCTTTCCCGGCAAACTAAGTCCACTTAGTCTAAGGCCAACACAGCTCTTCGTAACGATGATGCTAATGAGATGGGCCACGGCCATGCGGTAGCTCGGGACCAAAAGTAATAATCACTCGACCGGAGACGAATCCCATCACTATTGCTGACAGTGTTAAGATTAAGTCTCCTGGGCGTCGCATGGCATCCAGATTTCCAGGTCGCGGAGGTCCGAAGATAGAGTTCATGGCGATACCGAACAGTCATCCTATGGGCAAGGTTTACTCTGTGACCGAGGTGCATGAGCCCTGTCGGAGATAGAGCCAGTATCGCAGTTCAAGAAGGTCCATTCTGCGTTCGACTTGCCTATCACAATCAACTTAACCCGCGATACCTGACCATACGGGTACTCGCAGACCCTTATACTTCCTTTTCTTTTTTTAGGTACCCTCGGGTGTTGGAATTAGTACTTTATATCTCTGACTTTTATTCCTGCACATTCCTGTCTCCCACATCCTCTCTCGCTCTCTTCCTTTCTACTACACTACACCAATATCAACCGCAACCTTTGGCCCTGCTATCACTGCAGAAAATGAATCCAATCACACCGTCACCCGCACCCTACAGCATCTCTTGGCAGCGCTTTCCTGCAGAGATACGAATTGCGATTCTGGAAGCCTTGCTGCAGGATGAGTGTCGTTTAGCCAGCTTCGCTACAGTGTCGCGAGAATGGCAGACAATCATCGAGCAGCACAACTTTTCCCGATCAAGCTGACACTGGGCTCACGCCTTGCCAGCTTCGGTTCGATGATACATCGTAACCGAGCTCTCGTACGTTATATCTGGTTCTGCGTGGAACTTCAGGCATACGATTGCTCCGAATGTGAGCGTCCGTCGCTGGGTGATGATACGTGGGGCATTAGCCACGAGGACAATGTCCGGATCGTGAACGGACTCGAGGCCTTATTCTCGACTCTCAGCACGTGGGAGCCGCGACCGTGCGGAGAAATGCTGCAGCTTGATATTAGCATCTACTCCCCGAGCGACTCAGAGCACTGGTTTAAATATCTCACGTTTGAGCCTGATTTGCCTTCGGAAGAGTGCGCATTCCCTCTGATAAAGCAGCAGTCGATGCTGGTTCGACCTGAATATAACGATCTAAAGCATGGCTGGAGGGCTGGCCGTCAAGTCTTGCTTCCGGGCAGCACGGCGTTCGAGATAATGTTTGACGAAATCATGGACCTTGGACCATTTGAGAATGAAGCACAGGAGATGGAGTGGTGGGGGGAGCTGCCGTTGGTCCCGGCCGTAACAAGCGTGGTTCTGCGTCAACAGACCCGTCGACGATGGAAGCCGCAGGCGCTAGCACGGCTCTTTTCACGCTTCCCCAAGCTGCAGGAAATCTACTACGAGCCCTGGAGGGAATGGTTTGATGATCTGCAGAGCTTCACGGATCAATCTTTCCAAGAGCTCTTCAAGTCACTCGCTTCCAGCCAACTACAACTACAGAGACTAGTGCTCTTCGAGAATTTTGCAACAGAATACTCGGTCAACAATGAGTTCTGTAGCCCTTCTCGGATCGCGAGCCCTGGAGTTAGCCACGCGGTCTGCTCCGCTAGCCTTGAAGTCGAACAGCTGTCAGCTTCATTTATCGTAGAGGCTGATCATTTTTTCGACTGCGCTTGCGAACATACGTCGTGGATATGGGCGAACTTAACCTCGGTCGCTCTGACTACACGGCTGCTTGTAACCGGGGCAAGTTTGATGAGGGTCGAGGACATGCTTCGGAAGGCAGCGGCGACGGCCCTAAGAATGCCAAAGCTGGAGAATATGGAGATATGGAACGGAGAAAAGGGGTCAGCCATGCTTTTCAGATACCAACACCGACGACCTCATTCCCAGCCCGGATTACAGCGGTCTGCTGTGATAACTTGGCAGGGGACATGGCCAGGTGCATTGCTTCCACAGTTGCGGCCTCTTGTGACCGACGCTTGGGAAGCCGTGGCAAGGCAGCAGAATAGCTTGGCATTGACTATGGTCGAGGAGGCGTTGAGCGAGAGTGATGCCGCTGAGATGAAGTCACATGGCGATGCGATTCACTTCTTGAATCTTTCAAGTCCGGTAATTCGGCCCACATCATTACGGCAGATTCGGATGGAGCAGATTATTCGTGAGGGAGGCCACGACTAGGTGGGTAGTGGCCATTTGAGCCTTGCGGGACAACCTTCAAGACAACATGCCACACGAGGACCAGGAGAACGGAAACTCCTTCAAGACCCTTCGCGGCGAGGACATGGGCAGTTGGTGCATTGATACGACCACGCACACACATGTAATGAGCGACACAGCTCCACGGACCTTCCCCATAAGCGCAGTCCTGTTTCCAGATCCAGTAAATCGTTCGAGTCCAAGGACTCTAGGCTCGTGCCTTGACACTTCAGCGGCAATTCGAAGCCTTCGGTTTGTCGAACTCCTCATGTAGCAATTTCGAAATCAAACTATCCCTCATAGGACCTGCAGACATGTCTGAATATGTCATCACTAGGCCAGTGTGTTTTCCAAGACTCGGAGCACCAGCGATGGGGTTGAGTTTCTTGAAACGAAGATTGACTACTTATGCGGGTTGCCGCCGGCGCCAGCCCTGGCGGGGCCGACGACGCGGTGAGCGCAGTGCTGGTATGACACGTGTAATTCAATGCGTCTAAGACCCAAAATGTCAAGCGCAATTTGGCAGCGGCTACCGTGTTGCCAAAGAGCAAATAAGAGACTACAAAGATTGGTGCTGTTGGCTGAAAGTTGTGGTGGTTTAGCGACTAGTCCTTATCAAGCGACGACCCAGACTGTCGGTACCGCTTCCACCCAGCGGTGAGTTTCTGACTGGCTTCGGGCCTTCGACCTGGGCCTTCATTAGACACGTGAGTTCGACACCCTTGCAGTATCAAGCACCAATCTTGTGATGAACAGTTCTGCAGGCAATCTCCAGTCATCACTAGATGGCGGCTCCTGCAACATGGTCGGCATGAATCCTGATCTCTGAGACAGGCGAGCGACATGACGGCCATGTCTCCTCTCCAGGGGAAGAGGCACGCAACCTAGTGAGCAAGGGCGTTTTAATATTAGTCTCCTTTGCCTTCGATGTCAGTAGAAGGGATATAAGTCATTCTCGTCTCCGGACGGTACCGAGAAGGTCTTTCTTGACTTGACAACTAAGACACGCTGGTTGAGCAGGTCCTCAACCTTACCCTCTCTTTCACAACAACAGAAGGATCCAAAGCAGAGAAAGCAGTAACAATGTTCCTCACCCACCGTCAAGCCGCTTTCCGGGTCGCTGGGTTCACCACGCTGGTCATGGTGTCCGCTTTCTGCGTCTTTCTTTCCATCTTTCACGTCGCCACCCTCGGAGGAGTCAACGAGTCTGTCGTTGCCAAACGTTTCTTTCCCAATCCCTTGGACCTCTTTACGGCGACACAAGCTTTCACAGTTCCCTTCGCCACTGAAGCACCACCGGCAACCACTCTCTACGAGCCGCCACACTTTCGCACGATGACTGACGAGGGACGCAGTCAGCCGGCGAGGTTCCGGGCACGCGCCACACCTGCCCCAGTGGCAGGCAAGTCAGAGATACCTAAGAAGCTATGGTACAAAGTTGGCCCGCAAGGCATGAGCGTCGAGATGCGTCAGTGGACCGAGACCTGCATCGACAACAACCCCGGTTACCGCGTCGAGTTCCTCACAGATCGCTCGGGCGACGACTACGTCAAGCAGACGTTTGCTTCCCGTCCTGACGTCGTCCGCACGTACCTCGCACTCAACATCCCCATCGTCAAAGCCGACCTCCTCCGATACCTCCTGCTCTTCGCCGAAGGCGGCATCTGGTCCGACCTCGACGTATCCTGCAACCACATACCCATCGACGAGTGGGTCCCAGCTGAGTACGCGAGCCGTGCCGACCTGGTGGTTGGATGGGAGTTCGACATGGGCTGGGGCCGTGACTTCCGTCGCCAGTTCGCCACGTGGACCATCATGGCCAAGCCGGGCCTGTCGCACATGTGGATGGTGATCGAGGATACCATCGAGGGATTATACAACGCCGCCACGAAACATAATGTGACGTTGAACTACCTCAGTCTGGACATGGTGGGAGATATCGTCGACGTCTCTGGACCGGCGAGGTTCACGGAGAGCGTGCTCAGGTCTGTGGAGAGCACGTTCAAGAAGCCAGTCGATGTCGCGAGTATCTCAGAGATAGTAGAGCCGAGACTCGTCGAGGACGTGCTGGTCATGCCGGCATACGCATTTGCGGCCAGTGCAAACGACTATGGACAGCAGAAGGTGTTGGGGCCCGCTTTGGTGACACATCACTACGCTGGCAGCTGGAAGAATAGGTACGGAGGAGAGCTGGCTAAATGAGTGGCACGGGCTTCCTGGTAGGCCAAGTTCAGTATGTGACCTCTCCATGTATAACCTAGGCAGTTTTGTTCGCCAGCGTTTCTTCTGTTTTCTCTCGCTTCTCGCTTGGTTTGTCCCTTCTCGTTTGCTCTTCTGTCTTTCCTTCTCTATACACCTCAACGAAGGTTCTCCTAGCGTCTCACACGAGTATGTATTTCATGTCTTCAAAGAGTCCTTTGCTGTCACAATCTCTGTCATACTATAGACCTAGTCAGTCATCCACTCCATGTCAATTTCTGTTATCTCGACAAAGTACAGCGTTGAGCGAATCAGATTACGACTAAGTACACCTGTGGTACGATTACGCATGTTAACGCAGCACTATATCCTACCTTCGAACCCTGATATCTATGTGTAGGTGGCGATAGCAATTGAAGGGTCATGTAATAATCTAATCCTCTACCCTCTTCCAGGCTATCGTGTGATCGTCTTTTCGTGCGGTCGTCTCGTCGTCTAATCGTTCCCTTCTCTGCTTTGCATTCTGGTCATTCAGCGGTTGTGGTTGAGCACTAACCTGCGTAATCCCACGACAGGTGTATGCGAGCAACCAATTGCTAATGTGACACGATTCACGTCGTGTCGATGTTCGATAATTATAAGTTTAATACAGGGATATTCCTCTGCAAATACCCGTACCACCGCGGCAGCGTCCGCTTATACGGAATCCCCGAACTCAGCTGCAGATCCTCGATCGCGCTTCCCCACCTGACCAGCTCGGCCTCGCCCCACGCCGTCTGCATGATCGCCAGGCCGAACGGCATGCCGGTGGCCGACGACACACCCGCCGGCAGCGTGATCATGGGGTATCCCGCCTGCGCGGCGATCTGGTATGTCTGCCCCACGTCGGGCGGGACGAGCAGACCCGACAGTCTAGTACCGTTGAACGTCAACGCGGTATCGATCCCCACGCGCGTGCTCGTCTGGCTGAAGTTTAGTGCTTGGTAATACGTCTCGTCCCGCACGCCTCTGCTCTCCAACGAAGCGAGGAAGCCGTCCTGGCCGGAGTAGAAGGCGGGGATGCCGAGCGGCCACGGGTTGCCGCCTTCGGAGCCGTCGTTGGCGTAGTTGTACTCTACGATGTCTTCCAGGGAGCGAATGGCGGTGTTGGACAGCTCGGAGAGGTACGAGGCGATGTTGTTGTAGAAGTCGACCTTGACGACGGTGTACTCGGACTCGTTAGGGCGGCCGCGCGTGCCGCCGTAGTCCCAGTCCCAGCCGTCGGGGCTGACGATCGTCTGGTAGTCGAGGATCTCGGTGTTGTTGATGATGGTCGCGCCGGCGCCGGAGATGAGGCACAAGAGGGTCTTGAGGATGCGCCGCTGCTCCGGGTCGGCATAGACCCAGAAGCTGTTCCAGGGGATGCCGAAGACGGCGCCTTTGAGGGCGTCTTTGGTGGTTAGGAACTGGGCGTAGCCGCCTTCTGGGACGTTGCTCGACTGGGCGAGGGTGTAGTTGTCTAAGGGATCGATGCCGTAGATGGCGTCGAGAGCGTACACGGCGTCTTTGACGGTACGGCCGAAGGTCCCGACGGTGTCCTGATGTTCGCTCTCGGGGATGACGCTGCTGAGAGTCAGCGAAAGGCCACTGAGAGTGAAAGGTAGAAGCTTACCCAGCTCGTGAGGTCAGACCAACCGTGGGCTTGAAGCCGACAATGCCATTCCTCTCTGCCGGATTGATGACTGCGTGTGTGTCAGTCTATCGTGCGCTTTCTACCAGGCGGACACGTCACTTACCGCTGCCATCTGTCTCGGTACCAAGAGAGAAAGCGATGGCATTTGCTCCCACCCCAATCGCACTCCCAGAGCTGCTCCCGCCAGGGTTGAGCGTCAGGTTGTACGCACTCCGAGCCTGGCTTCCACGTCCCGAATAGCCCTCCGAGTAGTTGTTGGTCCTCATGTCGGCCCATTCGCTCAGGGTGGCCTTGCCGAACAGCACCGCGCCGGCCGCTCGGAGACGGGCGACGACGAATGCATCGCGTGGGACGATGCTGCCGACTAGTGCCCAGCTTCCGGCGGTGGTCTCCATGCTGTCCTTGGTCGCCATGTTGTCCTTGACGGTGAAGGGGATGCCGTGGAGTGGGCCGCGCACTTTCCCTGCCTTTCGCTCGGCGTCCATCTGGGCGGCGATGGCAAGAGCATCTGGGTTCAGCTGCAGGACCGAGCTGGCAGATGTGTTAGTTAGATCACGCTACGATGGACATAATCTAAGAGGGCTTGCGCTTAAAGACCTCCCACGACTCACTTGATGTACTCATCGACCTGCAGTGTTCTGAGCAGGTAGCAGGTCACAAGCTGCACAGATGACAGTGTGCCGTTCTGCATCGCCAACTGCATCTCATCAATAGTGGCTTCCTCAAGACGAAAGGTGCCGCATGGTGTCATGGGGAACAGGTCGCTCGAGTCGGCATTCTCCTGCAGTGGGAAGAGCGGCGGTGTCAGTCCCGCTATGTCCTGACAACGCACACCAACCACGGAGGCTACAGTGACGGCGGACCACAAGCGAAAGGAAACCATTGTGACGAGTTGGGGGCTGTGATTATCGCACGACCGCGTCTCACTCCTCTGCGCGAGAGCTTCCGATGCAAAGACGATCAGGGCAAACCATGACTTTTATTTTCATGTCCTCGCGATATCGTCCCAGGTGTACGCCGATCGCAAAGCGTTTTGTCAGATCGGTGTGGTCCGTTATCAACAACGAACCCCGCCCGAGCTGGTACAGATAGTGCCTTGCAGCGTTGGTGCATCAACAACCCCTGGGCAGGATGACACTGCATATTCAAGCATCGCTAGTGCGTCGGTAGGGCGAGAGCCGACGCGTCACTCCTTCCCACTCCTTCAGTCCATCGATCAATCCGCGCGCAGAAGCTTGAAGGCGTACGCCAGCTAGACAAGACATAAGGATGAACTTTGCACGGAGTGTATTCCAGAAATTAGGGTGAATATTAGTTCCGTAGACAGTATCCAAACACGCACCTAAATGACATCTTCCGAAAGCACCTCCTTGCCCAAAACTTCCTTCGCCATGGCAATTCCCGCAGCCCGGCCGGAGAAGATGCATCCTCCCAGGAAAGTGCCTTCAAGCGACGAGTACCCATGGACACCTCCACCTCCAAACCCAGCAACCTCCCCAGCGGCATACAGCCCCGGGAACCGCTCCCCATCCGGCTTGATAATACCAGACTCGAGATCGGTCTCGAGCCCGCCGAGCGTCTTCCTCGTAAGCAGGTTCATCCGCACGGCGATCATGGGGCCGTGCTTGAGATCCGTCATGTCGTGCTTCTTGGCGACCCGCGTCCACCGGTCGTAGATGTACTTCCGGGCGTTGTCGATGAGCATCACCTGCGCGTCCTTGGTGTAGTCGTTGGCCATCTGCAGCGTCAGGTCGTCGACCTGCTTCCGGATCAGGGCGATGTCCAGCTCCGGTCCCTTGACCGACGCGGCGAGCTCGTTCATGCCCTTTACGAGGTCCTCGAGGGTGTCCCGGACGACGAAGTCCTTGCCGTGCTTCATGAAGTTTTGTACCGGGACGGTCCCGTTGCTGCCGAAGACGCGGGATAAGAGGCCGAGGTAGCTCTTGCCCGTGATGTCGGGGTTCTGTTCCGAGCCCGAGAGCGCGAACTCGCGCGCGATGATGGTCCGGTCGAGGATGAACCAGGTGTAGTCGTAGCCGGTCGAGCAGATGTGCTTGAGGCTGGCGAGCGTGTCGGTGCCCGGGAAGAGCGGCGCGGGCAAGCGCTTGCCCGTGGCGTCGAGCCATAGCGAGGAAGGGGCGGGGAGCACGCGGATGCCGTGGTTCGGCCAGATCGGGTTCCAGTTCGCCAGGCCTTCGGTGTAGTGCCACATGCGGTCGGCGTTGACGACGTTGGCGCCGGCTTCCTTGGTTATCTCGAGCATCCGCCCGTCGACGTGTGCCGGTACGCCGACGACGAAGTTTTCTGGGACTTTGGGGCCTAGTCGGTCTACCGGCCAGGCCTTCTTTACCTTCTCGACGTCGCCACCGATACCGCCCGACGCTACTAGTATAGCCTTGCCGAAGTACTCGAAGCTGTCGATCACCTCCCTCGAGGACTTGACGCCTCTTGCCAGGCCGTCGCTGGGTTCGAGAATGGCGCCACGAACGCCGATCGCCCTACCGTTCTCGTCCTTGATAATCTCGTCGACGCGATGACGGAAGTTGAACTCCACCAGCCCTTCTTCCGCAGCCTTCTTGACCGGCTCGGCAAACACCCTCACCACCTCCGGGCCGGTACCCCAGGTAATATGAAACCTGGGTACGGAGTTTCCGTGCCCGGACGCGCGGCCGTCCCCGCGCTCGGCCCAGCCGACCTGCAAGAATGTCACGCCGCGGGCCTTGACGTACTTTTCCATCCCGTCGGCGGCGAAGTTGACAAAGGCCTCGGCCCAGCGGCGCGGCCAGCGGTCGTCGCGGTCGCGGTCGAAGCGGGCCGAGTTCATCCAGTCGGCCATGGCGAGCTCGCGCGAGTCCCGGATACCCCAGCGGCGCTGCTCGGCCGAGTCGACGCAGAAGATGCCGCCGAGCGACCAGAAGGCCTGGCCGCCCAGGTTGTCGGCGTTCTCCTGGTCGAGGATGACGCACTTGACGCGGCGGCGGGTCAGCTCGAAGGCGGCTACGAGGCCGGCTAGGCCGCCGCCGACGATGAGGACCGTGTCGGATGGGATTTGGGGGGCCGGCAGGGCGGATGGTTTGGAAGACATGGTGAGATATAGCTTGTGGATGGTCTCAAGTTTGGGTTTGAGTGTGATGCTGAGCTGGGTCTTGTCGTCAAGTTTGAGAGCCCTGCATGAGTAATGGACGCTCAGAAGGCGTTCGTCAAGACAGACAGTTGAATGTCCGTTACAACGTGGAAAGATTGGACTCTGTCTTGTCAGCAATATGCTGGTTTATGTGAGCTGTGATGCTGTGACAGAGGTACCTTAGCTTGCGTGTTGCATCACACGGACCTCGGCATGACCGGGACCTAAGCTACCCCAAACTTGGGGATTCGCGGGGTAAGTCTTACTAGGCAGTACACTGCTACTGTAGGTACCTGACACAGTAAATCCTGGGGCTGGCAGCACCTTCATTCAGGATTTGGTTGTGAATTGTTAGAGGAGGGGTTAGAAAGTGGAGCAGCCTGCTACCCTGGCCAGCGACTGAATCAATCACAGTAGTCGCCTGGAAGCGTTTTCAAGTCGCCTGAAATGAACCTCTTTCGACGACTGCGAAGTAGAAAGGGAAATCATCTCAAGATACACAACCGTCTATCATACAGCAGTCGGAGAATGGAGAACTCGGCCCAGATACCTCACATGCACATGCACGCGCGGATGCATGGTGCCATCGGTGCCGCGGCTCAAAGCCGACAAGGTGAGCAGCTACCTATCATCAATCATCGCTTGAATTTCAGGTTAAACATTCTACCGCATCTCAGTTATACCGCTTGACCATTTTGAGCAGCGCATCTCCGACCTCCTTGGGGTTGGTCGCGTTGAGGTAATGGCCGCCCCCCTCGATAAAGTCCAGAGTGGCCTCCTTGGACGACGTGAACAGCTTGATCTGCTCTGCCGGAATGGTCACACCATACGGCACATCCTCGGTGCCCTACCATTTCAACTCTGTTAGCAAGTCCAAATTCCCAACAAGGACGTCGACGAGGGTGAACTCACCTGCAGCCAAACAACAGGACACTTGATATCCCTCACCCTCAGCAGCAAGCCGTCCCGCTCGAGCAGGTTCCCCAGCGCCATCTTGAGCTTCCTGCGGCCCTCGTCGCCGTGGTAGACGCTCTTGAGGGTCTCGGTCCAGAAGGCGGTCGTCTCGGCGTTGGTGCCGGACCCGAACCCGATGCTGCCCACCATGCCGCACCAGACGTCGTCGACGATGAAGTCCGGGCCCGAGGGCTCGCTCCACTTCTCGTAGAAGGGCCGCAGCACCGTCTTGGGGTCCCAGCAGCCCTTGGTGCGCGAGTCGGAGGACTCGTAGTCCATTGATGTGCCTAGGAGCATGAGGCCGAGGATCTACGCGAGCTTGTTAGCGACAGCTTTTCTCTCTTTTCTTTCTTTTATTTATTATTCGGTTCTTTTAAACACTGCACAGCGGTGACTTGGAAGAGAGAGTTAAAAGACCCACCCTCTCAGGCGCCAACAGCGCCATGCGCGCGACCATCCACCCGCCCTGGCTGGTGCCCAGCGCGAACGCCTTGTCGATGCCGAGCTTGTCCATGACCTGCAGGGCCATGACGGCCGTGTCCCAGTAGGTGAAGTGCTCGGTCGGGCAGCTGGTGGCGCCGTGGCCGAGCGGCTCGACGGCCAGCAGGTTGACGGCCGAGGTGAGCTCGGGGTCGTCGAACTGCGCCCGGTACAGCGCCACGGTGGTGCACATGGAGTTGATCAGCACCACGGTGGGCTTGCCGGCGTCGTACGGGCCCGACAGGGCGTAGCCGGCCTTGATCCCGCCCAGGTGGGGGACCTCGACGGTCGTGGTGGCTGCCATTGTGTTTTTGCTATGGGGTTCCTCCTGAAGGGGATATTTTTGCGAGGATCTAGCCGGAATTACACGGTAAGAGTTGCGTTATTGCTTTTCTGTGGTGGAATGAGAGAAGCTGGGCGGCGCGAGATCGCATTTACATACGACCGCCAGGTGGATGCTGGTTACATGACGGATGATGGGCCAAGCAGCTCATTGTCCACTCGGGGGTTTTGGCTTCTCTGTAGGGGTCCTTGGTCCGCTGCAGAAACACACACTAAGACTCTACACTTTCCTCAGACTTTCCTTAGTGGCGCGGCGCCGCCGGGGCAATCAGGGCGATCTTTGTTGACGAGGCGACAATATTCCTGGTTTCAGGGAGAGTAGCTATAAGTGGCAAATGGGAAATGGCATTATCAGTTGCACCTCCTCGTCATCGCTACTCGATACTGATTTGGCAATCGTGCGAAACAACTCTGACAGGGAGACCGAGAAGGGTTTAAAACTCTGACGAGTTGAAACGGCTTGTTCTATCGAGAGTGCGACCATTACCGGTGGAGTGGCCCACAACCTCGGCTAGCTGGTGAGGTTCCTGGTTATCGGGGTTACAGCGCATGAAGAAGTGGTCGACGAGCCTGGCAGAACCCCTGGGCTAGCGCACAGAGTAGCGCATCATTTGGTGTAGGCAGGCCCTTCTCAATCCCATCCCGATCGCCGACCTCTTGAGTTATATGTCCGGGATTGTGCCCTTGCAAGTGTTACAGTTGCAGTTTTCGCGATTCAGGAATCGATCTATTGCGAACGATGTTGATATATGAAATATGACAAGGAGAAGATTACCGGCAGAGAGCGATAAAGGTATGACGTGTGGGGCTGTCAAGCCGTTGAAAAGGACGAAAAAAACTTCTGACGTTCTGGAAGCGAACTAAACCCCGGGCCGCTTCCTAACTGCCGCTTCGTCTCCGGTTCGCGTCCTTGCGGCTGCACGAGCACGCCGGCAGACAACGGCTTCCTCCGCATGGAGCGAATCCGGCATTGATTATCTGCTGCGTGGAGGGATTGACCCTCCTTGCTGAAAGAGATTCAATTCCTCTTTTTTACACAGTAACAGGCCAAGCTAGTGTAAGCTGCATTCTATCGCCGTTTCAACTCGAATCCTTGGCTTGACAATCGCTATTTTGCTCTTCTCCGCTAGTGCGAGCTTGCCCAAAGGTCCACAATGCAGGCACAGGGATTAGGACGTGGCGATAAACTACGTGTGGCCCAACACAGTCAGGACAGTATACGCCGCGGCGTTGTGTGAGCGGGTTCTTTTCTGGATCCTTTTACGTAGCCCTGGTGGCCCTCCTGGCCCTCAAGGTGAAGGAAAGGAGGTGAGCCCACATCGGCACTCAGAACCTGGCAGGGTCTTCCCAGCGCCCCGGTCCACATGGCGTACAACAATGGTTCGACCGGCTCATTGTTCGGGAGGGAAATAATCGGCGGTAGCAACCATGTGGCTCTTTTCATGATACTTTCTGCTTTTCGGGCCTGAGGGAAAGATCTGCAAATGCGACCCTCAAAGTCACCTGAATACTGTGTACTGCATAGACTCCATTCGTTCCAGACTTACAGCGTTGCAGAAGTCCCACCGACAAGGTAACTCTTATCATCAGTTCTACCGTGCAAGGGGAGGCGATGGAAACCCCAACAAGAGCCTCTTCTCTTGTCCGTCCAGGGTGAGGTTCTTGAACATTGAAAAAGCTGCTGGGTCCGACAACCAGAGACTCTATTCGAACTCGTCCTGCTGTTTCGTCCTCTAGCTTCTGCTGCTAGGCAAGCATCACCATGCAAGGACTCAAGGGCTACGATCCGGACAACCTCCAGCCATGGACGGTGCAGGTGGTCTCGTCCGTCACCGTCCTGGCGGCCGCGTGCGTCGCCCTGCGGCTGTTCAGCCGGCATCTGAAGGCCCAGAAGCTGTGGTGGGATGACTACTTTATCATATTCTCCATGGTATGTGCCCGATCGACGTGATCTGTTAGCGGGCCCAAGAACGAGAGCAGTCAATATTCTAACCGAAAGCTGCGCAAAAAACAGGCGTGGAACCTGATGGTCGTGGGCTTCATCTTCGCCATGTACGGGTCCGGGATGGGCATCCACGCGGACAAGGTGCCGCTGGATGACATCGTGCAGATGGCCAAGTTCCTGGTGGTGGCCGAGGTGCTGTACGTGTACAACCTGGTGTGGACCAAGATCAGCATCCTGCTCATGTACTACCGCATCTTCCACTTTCCGTACTTTAAGCGGTGGGCGTACGGCATCGGCACCTTCATCATCGCCTGGGTCATCTGCATCACTTTTCTCTTCATCTTCATCTGCGTGCCGGTCGAGAAGCTGTGGTACCCGGACCTGCCGGGCCACTGCATCAACCAGGTCGGCACGTGGATCGCCAACGCGGCGTCGACGATTATCTCGGATCTGGTCATCTTGCTGCTACCGCTGCCGCAGGTGTGGTCGTTGCAGCTGCGGGTGACGGAGAAGATTGCCGTCACGCTGGCGTTCTCCCTGGGTTTCTTGTAAGTCTTACAACCTGCAGAGTGACCCTTATGCCCATCCAGTCACTAACCCATAACCCAACAGCGTCGTCTTCGCCTCCGCCTACCGCTTCAGCGTGCTCTTCTCCTACAGCGGCACGGACCCGACCTACACGCTCGCTCCGACAGTCGGCTGGACAGCCATCGAGATGTCAGCGGGTATCGTGTCCGCCTGCCTACCGACGATGCGGCCGGTCATCCAGTGGGCTGCCCGCGGAGTCGGCATCAAGGGCGGCATCTTCGGCAGCAGCGCGCACGACTCGGCGGCCTTCTCCAAGAACCTCAACCAGTCGGGCGGGGTCAGTCGCTTGCGGTCCGACGCGGACGACAGGGGGGACGCGGATTTCTACCGGCTCAACGACGACGGCGGGGCGTCGAGCAAGAGCCGGGAGCAGCTGGCGGCGGACGCGAGGCTGCGGCCCGATCACGGCTTCGCGTACGCGGTGTCGAGCAAGCCGGGGAGTCATGGGAAGGGGGATAAGGATAGTTTGAGTAGTGGGGACGAGATTCCGCTGCAGGGGATCAGGGTGCACACGGACTTTAAGAGGTCTGAATGAGGCGGGTTATCTTCGGGGCACGGATGATCCTGTTATAGTCGGTCGTTAGCCCGTTTCTGTTACTATAGAGTGTACTGTACAATTACTATGTAGGGAGTAAGGGGCACATACTGTTAGCATAGGATACGGGATACCAGGACTGGGAAAATAGACATGTTCCATACGCATCTCGCTTTGGAGCACTAAGTGCAGGCTTTGACGGGTAAGACGGAATGGAAGTATCACCGCAATAGTTGCTCTTATTGGTGGTCGTCCTGGCTTGGCTCTGGCGCTGTGACTCACGCGGGCGACGATCGAGGAGACATTGGCACTCCGGCAAGAGAGTCCATACGGCTCAGCGAGTGCTCTGACGGGGTCGTTCGGTATAAATGCGCATCTGGATTCTTAGAGATAGCTATAGATGTGCTCGAGACGTAGATGTGCAGTTGCAGTTGCGCGACAACCGGTGGTCATGCATCTGGAGGTAGTCGTCCCAGTGGTGTAGTAAGTATGTCTCTCCTCGTTTGTGTCCATGTTGAGCAGCGTATCCAATGATGATCAGGACAATTCACTCGCCGGTCTGAACAAGATCATGTTGAGAATACTCTCCTTGTTTTCTGAGGATCATTGTCCGTCTTTGCTGCCTGTGTCCATCGTAATCTGGATGTTGGCTAACATGTCCTTCCATTCCCTCGAGATGTCAGGCCGAAACACGGAGCTATGAGAGATTTTCCAATGAGCACGTTGATGGAACGACGGGAGGCAGTTGGGAGATGTCATGGCAAAGGGCGTGCCGTCCCGAAACAGTTATCTAATTAAAATGCATTTCACGGTTCCAACCAACGGCTTAAGGCATCGCAAGTCTTGGCATCCGGGGGGGTGGGCTTACTCATGAAATATGCAACTCCAGCCGTTTATATCATCCATCAATTCCTATTGCAAAATGGAATCTGTTTGTCTAAAAGTCATCATGTAACCCATTATACTCATTGATCTGCGACATGGACAGATAAACCCAATCCCCCCCTGTTTGGCTGTGGTCTTCCCCCAGCGCAGCCACTCTCCAGGCTCTCCCGCTCTCCAGGACCACCCAGGACCCTCAAGATGGTGCAGTTCTTCGCGACAAAGCTCTACCCCCGAGCAACCGAGAACCGCCTGTGGCGCTCAGACGCCGCCCTCAAGAAGACCCGCAACGCCTTCATCCGCGCCTCGGGCAAGAACTTCGTCCTCCTCCAGCTGCTCTTCCTCGGCCTCTTCTGCTGGACCATGGGCTCGCTGTTCCAGCAGGAGACGCACACCAGTAGCCTGCGCGTCGCCTTCGTCGACTACGACGCAGCTCGCAACGGCTCCGTCGGCGCCGCCGTGCGCACAGCCTACGCGCACCTCCGCGGCGCCAGGTTCCCTACCCTCGACGAAGTGCCCGCAGCAAACTACCCTACCCCGGCTGACCTCCGCGAGGCGGTCTGCAAGACGCGCTTCTGGGCCGCCCTGTACGTCTCCCCCGGGGCTTCGGCCCGGCTCGAGCAAGCCCTCGCCGGGAACTTGACACTGGCGGCCTACGACCCGTCCAGCGTCCTAACCTACATCTGGAACGAGGCCCGCTACTCGCAGATCGTCGACGCGGCCGTGTCCCTCCCGCTGCAGACCCTCAGCCAGACCGCGCGCGTGGCCTACGCCACCGCCGGCCACGTCACATCCCTGACGACCCCCGACGCCATAGCCGTCTTCGCCAACCCCTGGACTTTGGGGAACGTCAACATCCAGCCCACGACCCAGGGCTCGCGCGCCATCTACAACACCGTGGTCATCATCCTGCTGATGATCCAGGAGTTTTTTTATCTAGGTGTCATCAACGCCCTGTACCTCAGCTTCAAGATCTACAACCGCGCCAGCCCGTGGCGCATCATCCTCATCCGGAGCGCCAACTCGCTGCTGTACACGTTTATCGGCTCGTTATGCGCGTCGGGCGCCATCTGGGCGTTCAAGGCCGGGTGGGACGTGGGCTACGCGCAGTGGGCGCGGAGCTGGATGGCGCTGTGGCTGTTTGCGCACCTGAACTTCCAGGCGCTGGACGTGTTTACCATCTGGTGTCCGGTGGCGTACGTGCCGATGGCGCTGATCGCGTGGATTATTGTGAATGTCACGTCGATACTGCTGCCGTTCGAGCTGTCGCCGGGGTTTTATAGGGTGGGCTACGCGCTGCCGGCGAGGGAGGTGTATCAGGTACTCACGGATATCTGGTCCAGAGGGTGTAATCCGCAGCTGCACGTGGCGCTGCCGGTCATGGTGGCGTGGGAGGTGGCGGGGTTTTGTCTTAGTGGGTTGGGGGTGTTTAGGCGCTGCCACTATGCGACTATTGCGCAGGAGGAGGGGGACAGGGCGTTTTGTGAGAGGGTCAAGGCTGCGGTGGAGGAGGAGAGGGAGAAGGAGAGGGCTGGGCAGCCGAAGGAGGCGGGCCAGATGGTTGAGAAGGTGCCGAGCACGAGAAGGAGAAGCAGTCTACTGGGTGCGGACGCGGAGGCCGGGAGGAGCAGTAGTGGTGGTGAGAGCGAGGTGTCTGAGGCGGTGTCTAGGGCTGAGGAGCGCATGCGCCGGGAGGAGAGACGGGCCAGTAGAGTCGCCTACGGGCCGGCGTTTGGGTGTCCGTTTCCGGGGGACGGGGATGGTGACGGGGAGGAGAGGTGAAGCATCTTGGCATGGGTTTTGTTTGAGAGTGCATAGTGTGTTATAGTGTAAGTCGGGTTCAGAAATACTTGGGGTAAATGTTAGAGATACCTAGCTGCAGCACGACGATTCGAATGCACTAAAAATGTGTGCACTATCTTTGTTTCCCGTTGTGCAGATTCAGTTCCGCCATTAGAAAGCGGCCGGAAGTCGGCATTGCGATGATGACAGCTGCATGGACGAGCACGATGTCGACATTTTGGGGGGAGAGGGGGAAACACGCAATTGGCGCCATGGACAACGTCAAAGGGGTGCTGATTTGTAACCAACATGAACGTCAAATATCATAAGAGGGCTATGATCCTCGGTTTCTATCGAGACTTCATGTGTCGAGGAGTAAGAACTCAGAATAAAAAGAAGACAAACTCGAAAGCACAAGCAGTATAAGCCTCCCGCCTTACAACCATGGGCCGTTTCGATAAGCTCGCCGGCCAGAAGATCGCCGTCATCGGCGGCTCCTCAGGGTACGCATGCACTCCCTATTAAACGGGTTCAAACCACACACACTCCGTCTACAGCAGTATAGTAACCCCGCTAACACCACCTCAAAAGCATCGGCTTCGGCGCCGCCGAGATCCTCCTCGAAGCCGGCGCCCACGTCGTCGTCGTGTCGTCGTCCGAGGAGCGGGTGCAAGACGCCGTCAAGCGACTCAACAGTCCCAACGTCGAAGGGAGGGCGGGCAACGTGCGCGACGAGGCGGCTTTTACCCAGCTGCTGCTGTCACTGGCGCCGCTGGACCACGTCGTCTTCTCGAGCGTCGACAAGATCATCCGGGGAGCGTTTGCGGACGCGGACTTGGAGGAGGCGAAGCATCTGTTTGGGGTTAAGTTCTGGGGGAGTGCGGTTGTTGCTAAGGGTATTGAACTCCCCTCTCACCGCGTTTCATTGAGCGGTGAAAAGAAGAGAGAGCTTTATTTTACTAACGGCAACAGCAATCGCCAAGCACGACATCGTCAAGTCCGGCGGCTCCCTCACCCTCACCTCCGGCGGCGCGGCGCTGCGGCCCCGCAAAGGGGCGGCGCTGGGCTCGGCGCTTAATGGCGGGCTCATCACCATCACGCAGGCGCTGGCGGACGAACTGCGCGGTAAGAGGGTGCGCGTCAACACCGTCGTGCCGGGCTTGGTGGTCACGGAGCTGTGGGACAAGCTGGGCCACAGCAAGGAGAAGCAGGCCGAGATCTTTGAGAAGGGCGCCAAGGACCTGAGCGTCGGGTTTGTGGCGACGCCGGAGCATATCGCTGAGGCGTATCTGTATGCCGTCAGGGCGGACTATGCTAATGGGTCGACGATTGTTATTGGTGAGTTTATGTTTCCTGGTGTCTTGTGCCTGGTGATAAGTGCTGATGAGTTATGGCTGCAGATGGAGGAGGTCAGTTAGATTGAAGAAAAGGGTCAAGAATGTGTTGCGCATTGCCCGGATTAAGGAGGTGGCAAAGCGCGGATGCATCACAGCAAAGAGCTGTAGGACCGCTGTTGCTAGACGGTCACCAACACAGTGGCAGTACGGAAGCAAGAATCCATTTTCATCTATCCAGCGCGCACTCTACCAAGCGCCTAGCAGCCGAATCATGGGGAAACAGTCAAGAGTATATCCGTTGAGACACCTTTATCTTTCGTTCAAATTCCAGACACGCCCACTGTCAAACTGATCAAATGCCCGTCCGTTTCGACTCCATGATAGCGCCCGACCGACAAAAGAGCATTAATCTGAGGAAAGGAAATAAATGCAGAAAATGAATAGTCTCGCGCGCCGGGAAGAGGCTTGCCGAACGACATGGTATGCGAATACGTCGAATTTCAGGAAACCACGTAGATGCGCGCGAGTTGTGTAGGTTGTGTGAGCCATAAGTCGGCTCAATGCTGTGGGTATCACTTGTGAACGACCCAGTTCTCCTCCTCCTCAATGTTCGATATCAACTCTCAATGTCGCTGTTCGTTTCTGGTGTTCGTTTCTTGAACCGCCGGACTGTTTGCACTGTGACAAGTGCCAAGGTCAAACTCGCCGAGTCCATGTAAATGTCGAGCATGCCGCTCGTGGCCGTGGGAAACCCCCACTGCCGGTCAACATCATGTTCACGCCCACCTACTGCACGACAGGCAAACCAGGAAACCCCCCCGGCCCCTCCTGCGCAGAGCCGCCCGTCTTCTTCTCCCCGCCGCCCCCCTCCTCCCTCCTCCCCTCTTCCCTCTCGCCGTTCGTCTTCCCCAGCCGCTGGCACCACTCCTCCGCGCTATGGATCGTGCCGTCCAGCACGCCGCTGACCTGCTCCATCATGTCGAGCCCCTCCTTGGCGAGCACCAGCACGCGCTGCGCGCTGTCGCGCACCTCCTGCTCCTGCTCCTCGGCGCCCGCCGCCTCATCACCGCGTTTATTGGCCGCGTCCTGCAGCGTGGCGACGCGGAACCGCTGCGGCAGGCTGGTCAGGTGTCGGTGGACGAGCTCGCGCGCGTTGTCGGGTAGGGCGCCGCCGGCGTATTTGGAGACCGTGTCGATGACTTGCCGTAAAGTCTTGATGACGTCGCTCTTGAGTTCCGTGATGCGCGCGGCGAGCTGGCTGCGGTCTTCTTGCGTGGGAGGGGCGGACTCGGGCCCGTTGGCCATCTCTACGTCTTGCTGGGCCGGGCGGGACGACTCGTCTGTGGCTCTGGCTGAGCCGTCGTACTGCTGCAGGATGGATTTGAGGGCGGCGATGGTCTTGGCGATGTGCTCGTTGGCCCAACGCAGCCACTGCAGGCAGTACTTCAGACTGCGGAGACTCTCCTTGCTCATGGCTATGCTTAGGCCGGACGTGGACATGATGAGTCGGTGCTGCCAGGGCCCGGTCGCGCTGGAATTCGACCGGTTGGCGACCTGGTTCTGCGGCTCGGGTGCGTCGCTGTAGGCGGGAGACCGGCCGGTGTCGTCGTAGGCAGGCAGGGTGTCTTGCGTGTCCACCGTGCTGATGGAGTTGCGCCTATCCCTGCTGAAGTCGTACAGGTCGAGGTTCGCGATAGAGCGGGCGGCCACCGCTTTGTCGGCGAGGGCGTCGAGGCCCTGCTCGCCGGCTGGCTTGTTGTCGACCTTGCGCCGCTTCTGCGACTTGCGACTGCCGGTCTCCAGGTCGGATGACGAGGACCCGTGTCTGCGGCCGGCACCGAGAAACCATCTGATGCCGCCGTGCACGCCTGTCGCTCGCCCGACGCTGCCCACGGTGTTGGCGACCGGACTTAGGTAGCCCTCGATATACTCGGCTCCCGACTTGAAGCGGGGATACGTCTTCTTGGAGGTTGTATACGCCTTGTTGGCGGTGTCGATGGTGTTCGCTATTAAGGGGTGGGAGGTTGTGAGGAGGGAGAAGAGCGGTTCGGGGCCGTGGTCGGGAGCGAAGCTGCGGGGAGAGGACGATGAAGGAAGTGGCGTATGTCCCTTGGGAGGGGAGGATACGAAGTCTGTAGAACATAGTCAGCCAATGCCGAACCTGGTCAAGGCTCAATCGTTGATAGTCGACGTACCGGCGCGCAAATCGCCCAATGCTTCGGCCGCCATGCGAACGTCAGGGTCGTCCAGGCTGACACTACTGGCCCGTCCACTGCTGCCCACGTCAATGTCCATCCTCTGCGGGGAATCGCTAGCCTGGACATGGCTTGGAGCGTAGAATGTGGTCAAAGGGTTCATCGACGGCCAACTGGTCACGAGAGGCTCCGGGGAGTATGATGGCTCAGCGGTTCGCGGGGAGCCGTATAACTGGGGCCGCGGGCCCGTCACGGAGGAGAGAGAGGGAAGGTTGTGGTTCGCGCTGGCGCTAGCATCGCTCTGTGACTGGATCGGAGGCAGTTCCGTCTTTGGTACGTCGGGGAACGAGAGCGAGGCCGGGTCGTGGACCTGAGTGTATGCCGGAGGCGGATGACCGAAGTGAAGGCCGCTGTTGTCGTCTGGAGAAGGTTCTATCGGCGGAGGCAGATGATGTTCGACGTTGGATGAGGTACGGTCCTGCTGCAGTGAAGAAGTCGCCGTCGCAGAACCGTCCTCTAGGGAACGGAGCGGCGCTTGTTCTTGGTCCATTTTCTGGAGGTTATGCGATCGTGCATGAAGGCATTGACACACACTGTGCTGGCTGCTGCTCTTTTCGACCTTGGTGTTTTAGAATGACGACGTGGCTGGCTGGAATCGGGGATGGTAATCGATTTTTTTAGGCGCCGCTGCAGAAGCAAGCGTGCCAGTCGCAGAGATTGTCGCTCGAAGGCTCGAGTATAGAAAATATGTAACAATGACTCGCCGCTGACAGTGAGATAGATGGGTTGCAGAAGAAAGGCCGGAAGGCTGCACAAGAAGGAAGAAAAAGGACGACGAGATGGACGGAGTCGGAGGGTTCAACAACCAAATCCCCGTGTGACAAGGTGGGCTGCTTTTCGACCCTGCTTCTGCTAGTAGCTGACAGCAATGTGGTGAAGTGATTCGTCACGAGCCAGAAAGTGGTGTGCTGAAACTCGGAATACCTCCGTCGTCCCTTCAGGGCTTTCAATAGACCGACCTCTTGGGATGCTGCTAGGCTTGCTAGCCCGGGGGGGCAAAATTCCGCCAAGCAGCCGCCCAACAGAGCAGTGAGCCCGTGCTGTGGAGCCCAAAAGGCAAGCAAAAGGAAGAGTCCCGAGGCAACTCTGACACCGTGAAGGCCGCTTTTGGTTAAGGTTTCTTTCTTGCCGTTTGGCTTGTGAAGTCTTGTGAGCGGGTGAGACAGATGGCGGTCTGTTAATCTGTTCTGCTGGAACTGAGACCAGCGTCTGGCAGTTAAATCGGCTCTTCCCACGTGTGCTTGGCTTTATTGGTACAGCGACTTTCCAGGGTTATTCCAGGGTTGCTTGCTGTTCACAAAGAGATGGGTTAAGTAACAGATCCAGACAAGATGCTGAAACCAAGGCAGAACCTAGATGCAAAGTGTAGATTCTATTTTACCATTGGATTCGCAACTTGCTAGTGGCGGCATCAAAGTTGCCGAACTGACCTTGGAGAAACTGTTTGTGTCGTCCTGATCGTCAGCGTACTGGGCACCCGCCAAGTTGGGAAGGCACGCCTCGAGGATCCAAGCTTTGGACCCCGCAAAGTTGAACGACAAGCACGTGTCAGTCGCTTCTGCAGCCAGAATGCTGTCATCCCAAGAATCACATGCGCACAGCGGGGCGGTTAGATTCAGGAGACTCTCATTGGTCCGACGATTTGCTTGCCGTTTCCGTCAGCCGATTGGTGCCCTTGTGGAGTCTTCTGTGCATAAATCATTCACAACGCAATGCACGGCACTACCGCGGCATTGCACCCGAATGAACATGTGTTGCATAAAACCAAATGAATGAATTGGAGCTAGTCAGGGCCCTGATAACTACCATAACAGAATGTATAGAATGTATTGCAGAAGACTAGCAAAATGATTGACAGGGTCAGAGACATCCAACGGCAGTCACTGACAATGGCAAGACTATCCATTCTTTGTCATCAATCCTCCACCACAATTCGCACCCAGCCCGTCACGTGCACTGTCACATGCCACCCTTATTGAGCATCTTGGCGTTCAGCAGGCTTACAGACACGGCGACGACGCCGTATAGCGATTTAGTGCTGGGAACATCAGTCAGCCTGGCAATTGAGGAGACGTTGTTGGAGGTCATGTTAAACTTACGCCGCAGCTGGAGCAGGCGCAGGAGTCGCAGGAGCCGGAGCAGCCGCACGTGGAGCAAGAGCTACGATTCAAACCCGTCATCAGCACCGGTTTGAGAGAGATAGAGCCGTCTGAGACGTCTTCACAGTGTCGGTGGTGACATCTATGTTGAGGCGTCTTACCAGGGAGACATGTTGATTATGTGTTTATTTAAGCGGGAGCTTAAAGGATGCAAATTGTTGGTTGTTTGGACGTTGAAAGTGAGTTTATCTTGGAGACTTGGTTGATGGACAGCTTTCAAAAAAACCGTCGGTGACACGCAGATTCAGCAGGCTTTTATAGACAGGGAAGGCCTCACTTTTCCCCCCTCATCGAGCTGCTCACATCTACGCCGGCCCACACACAAGAACACTCCCACGCGGGTCGTCAGCAGCAGTGGCATGGGGACAGCGCGGCGTAGTCCGACTATCTGGTCATTCTTTGCTAAAAGGAGAGACATCGGTCAAGCATCCCACTGCGCAGGTCACGCCCCCAACGACTCAGCCGGGCCTATAGGCATCCGAGACCGAGGCCCTCCACGGGACATATCGAGCCTATTGGTCGACGACGACTAATCTCTGAGTTCCTTCGTGTCAGAGACTGCCCGGGCTCATACCCCGCTTCGGTAAGGGCCGGCACGGTTGATCCTGTGGACACATTCAAGATGGACAGAAAGGGCCTGTTGCAGTCGTGTTGGCAGGAGTCTACTGCCATGGCTTCACAGTCATAGCGTGGGGGTGGGAAGGGAAGTATGGAGACTGGGCTTTCTCAACAGCTGGCATTGGAAGGGCAAAGGAGCGCTAAGCGGAGTAGAAAAAAAAAGGACGCATGTATCTGACCGATTACAGCTGTAATAGGTCAAGTGTCACACGTTACTTCGGTGGGTGGTGAACTCGGGGATATCATCGTGTCAGATGGAAGAACCAACACAACGACAAATTCGAATCCAGCGTTCAGAACAAAAGGAGGACAGGAATTATTTGCGCATCGAGAGAGGCTTCCCGTTGATTTATATGCCTCCAGAGCACTCGAGAACCTCGATGGTTCGGGGCATGGGAAAGGCGGGCTGTAATAGGGTGGCCCTCAAGGTTCTCAAGCTTACCCTGTTCATGCCCAAGTTGTATGGTCGAGGTACCCTCCCTACAGATGGAGGAAGCGTCTCCCCCCAAGAAACAGCGGCGATAACAGGTCGTCCGTTATTACCTCAGGAAAACACACATCGCCAGTGTGCTGCATGTACCTGTGGAAAACGGCTAGATCCAAGCGCTCATTTAGGAGTACCTAGATAGTTATTCATCACGAGTCCAACGACGAATGACAAACCGCCAGCTGTTCTACACTGATTGAGGTCTTTTGTCTCGTGATAAATCCATCGTTTGATGTCTGTTATGACTTCTCTTTTGACTGTGTCTTGTTGGGGGAACCCGTGCGTGTGGCTCAACCCACGCGCATGATAAGGGATGCGAGCCCGCGCTTCCTTCTATTTTCCCCGAAACATTCCACCTCGACAGTCCTCTGTTCATTGCTAGGAGCTGAAAACCTCGGATCTGGAAATGCTGAACCTGATAATTCGGTCGGTAGTTGATGGATTTCAAAAGGCGGATGTCGTCGAAGCGCCATGTCCAGGTCTTTGAATTTGTGAAGCCAGCGCTGAAAATTTATTTATTCTACCGGCTCCATGGAAATAAAGTTCACTGTTTGAGTCCATCGGTAAAACTGTCGGGCAGATTTGAGTTCGCGCCCACAGGTTCTGGGATAGTGATTCGTCTAGTGTAGCTTCAAACAGGGAGGTCTAAAATGATTAGAGTATCGCGTTATCATATAGGAATAGATAGATCATAGACTCACAAAAGAATTAAACTAAGTCCAGACGCTAAGTGTAGTTGTGAATCAGTTGCATTCCTGACATCTAGCTAGACTATGTCTACATCTGCGAGTCCTGCTCTAGACAGCCATACTTGCTGCCCTGTCCAGAGATGTAATCATACAACTCGTTCTTCTCCATACCCCCTACGCCGCTGTCTCTCCTACTCCCCTCCTCATCCTGTCTAGGAATCATCTCCTGTAGAGCCAGAGCAATCCGCTCCGCTCCCATCTTCGCCCCGCCGATGTTAGGCGCCGACGGACCCAGTCTCAGCGCAGCCAGTCTCCCCGTGACGAACAGCGGCACATCGTCCCGCCACATCAGCTGCTGGTTCAGCACGGGAAAACCGCCCAGCACGGAAATCGGGTGCGTGTCCATCATCGTCCGCAGGTACGGCAGGGCCGACACGTTGGGCTGCACGCCGGTCGCAAAGTAGATGTAGTCGAACCGCGGGAGGTTCTCGATCGCCGGCTCCGTCTTCACCACCCACCGACCGCCTCTCCGCCCACATTCCTCGGCTGGTTCGAACTTCGCGTCCGCCAGGACGGTATTCGTGCGCAGCTCCACCCGCCGCCGGGCGATGTGCTCCTTCAGCTTCTTGTGGAACAGCGGCGTGATGCTCCCGCCCCCCCGGGCGGTCCTGAGCATTTGCAGGCGCTCCTCGTCCGTGTCGGCGGACCAGAAGGCCGACTGCTCGATGTTGCGGTACTTACCCATCCACTTGAGGTCGACGTCGAAGTGCTTGACGCGGCAGTCGCCGCGCATGAGGTGCCAGACCGTTGTCACGCCCCGGCGCACGGCGAGGTCGGAGAGCTGCGCGGAGGTCAGACCGCCGCCGACGATGAGGATGGCGGTGCGCTGCCCGCGGGCGATCTTTTCGCGGACGAGGGGGGAGGGGAACTGGTCGATCTGCGTGCTGTGGCAGTATTGCGGGTGGGGGTCTGTCGGCGAGGGGGGTGGTAGGAAGGGGAAGTGCGGGATCGTGGGCTGGTTTGCGGGCCCGACGGCCAGCACGACGGCGCGGGCGTATCGGAGGCCTTGGTTTGTGGTGACGGTGAAGAGTCGTTCTTCGTTCACGGAGATGCTCTTGACTACGCCGTAGGATATGTCGCGGACGCATTCTTTTCTGACTATACCTTCTGCGAGGTTGTATCGTTCGATGACTGCGCGGCAGTGGTTTGAGAACAGAGACTGGGACGGGTTGAAGTAGTCATTCCGTTCTCGCTCGTTGAGCTCGACCGGGGCATTCTGTCTGAGGAAAATATGTCAGACTGATGCGAGTGATTTTTTTCCGTGCCTAGGTTCCTACTCACACGCCGCGTCGCGACCTCTTCTTTTTGATATGCTTGCTGACTTCCTTGCCCACGCAGTGCCGGATCTCGAGCAGCTCATCCTCCCGGTGCTGCTCGTATGCATGGGCGAGGAGAGAGTCGCGATCTTTGGGGTCGACGTGCCAAAACAGAGGGCTACGCAGGTGCTTGATGTCGTATAGAGTGAACAGCTTGTTCCAGCAGCCCAGCCACTTGTCGTGGTTGGCGTCCAGGCAGACGACGTCGACACCTGGCGGAGGGGCGGACTCTCTACGGCGCAGGGTGTTTCCGGTCTTGACGTGCTTGACGGTTACCGCGTCTCCGTATCTCCTCAGCCATTGGTAGCGACGGTGTTCCTCGTCGGTGAAAATGGCTGCTGGGGTGCTCTCGCGGAGACGCGCTGCTACTGCTAGACCAGCAGGGCCGGCACCGACGATGAGCACGTCGTGGATGTCCGGAACCTGAGACTGTCGGGGATGGGTGGTATCGGGGGAAGCCGTACGTTCGGCCATGATCTCGGATGCGGCTCACGGATGAGTAGACTTGGAAGAGTAGGCCTCCGGGGGTGACAATCTGGATTTAAGCCAACGGACTCCATTTTGGGCTGTCTGAGTGTAATAAGCATGGCACGCAGTGTTAGGACACCTCCGATCTTTGAATGTGCTGAGGAAAACGGACTGAATGCGAGTGTTTTAAGCACCCTGATGGTCCGTGGACTGGCGTCCAGATGGGAAGGCAGTCATCAGGGTTCTCGCCAAATATGCCCATAACACTGTCTGGTACACAGTACGTTATTCATGGTTAAAGCGGCATTGTTTGGCAGACACAAATCCCAAGGTCCAATTTTTTTACCTACCTTAGTATTCAGGCTTGTGACACCATCGTCAAAGCGTTTTCAGCGTCTCAAATATCTTCAACGCCTGGGCCAATTGAATACTAAGGAGCTTCACTAACGGTCTTGAGTCCATGGGATCCATAAGAAACAGCAGACTCCTATGAAATTGTCCGACTGACTATGGTGATATCGTCTTAGCATCCTTACCTTTGGCGCCTCATCCTCATATCAGCTAGTAGACGGCTAGGTTTGCATTTTCGTTAGCCTAGGAGCATGTCTTGTGTTACCTTAACCTAAGTTACTAACCTTGAGTAAGCACAATTTCGTGTTATGCACAAATGCGCATCTCAGTTATAGTAACTGAAAGCACGGGTTTGTACTACCTAAGGTAGGTAGGTAGCTTGTGTAGAGCTAAGTCTATTCGTGTACTATCAATTGGAGCACGCAATCATCCTGGACCCTGAGAAAGCTCAGCAGATTCGAGCTTTGTATAACGTAAGCCAACATTGAGCTCGATGGCAGGGAATTGCCAAGACCACAATTCATGACGAAACCCGAGAATACTGTGATACTAAGAAGTCTAGATAGCCCATCCCAGGATGTCTCAGATGAGCCATAGGTAGTACGCAGCAGGTAGGCGCCATTATAGTCGCACGTATGTCTGCCTGACATATATTCGACGGCATCACGGCTCAGAGTACGTCCAGGCACACAACCACAATCACGAAACCAAGCCCAGCAGCATCAATGGACGGGATAGGGTTCTGGCGAGAAGCACAACCAAACCCGCTGCGACCGTCTACCGTCAGGCTTAGTCAAGTGTCCAGACCAAACTGGCTCCTCGAAAATATGTATGGCACCTCTGACGCCGACCAAGCTATTTTTGATAAGCTCGGGCAGCTCTTATGGTACCCAAGGAATTCCTCATTCTCCGCTCCTCGAAATCGCTAGCTTTCATCAACTGACGCACTGTCGGCTCCAGCAGAATGCTGTCGCCAGTCGTGCGAACGATGGACTGCACTGTCTATTGGAAGCGTTGAAGAGAGGAAAGAAGAGGGAGGAGCGTTGTGGAAAAATTCAGTGTGGTTTTAATTCGATGATGCCCCACTTTCGATAGGTACGTACTTTATCTGGGAGCTGGACCCTCCAAGTCTTGGCTCCTTCTTAGGTAAGGCAGGCACCTAGCTTGGGGCATCGGATATGGCCCGTGCACGTCAACTGGGGTTTGGTGGCATCAATCAACCCTCGCCGTCCAAAGTGTCGATATTCTGCGGTGAGAAAGCAACATCAGACCGTACGAAGCTGTTCCACAGGGCGATATCGTCGCCAATAATTGCTGATCTAGAAATCTGAGCATCTGGCAAACTCCCCTAACTCAGCTGCCCTGATATACATGCCCTGGCCTTGACCAGACCGCCGATCGTCTTGGCCGTAGGGCCGCCTCGTCCTCTCATCTGCCCCTCCTCCTGACACCCTCTCCTGTCTCCGTCAGCGCCCTCACAATGGCGTCGGCCGTCTTTTTCCTCGACCTCAAGGGCAAGGTGAGCTATGCACTGGGTTCCTTCGGCCTGGATAGGCTCTAACTGCTGCGACAGACCCTCCTGGCGAGAAACTACCGCGGAGACATACCCATGTCCGCAGTCGAAAAGTTCCCCGTCCTCCTTAGCGAAGCCGAAGAAGAATCCTCAGCAGTACCGCCGTGCTTCTCACACGAAGGCATAAACTACCTCTACATCAGACACAACAACCTCTACCTCCTCGCCCTCACAAAACGCAACACCAATGCCGCCGAGATCCTCCTCTTCCTCCACAAGATCGTCGAGGTGTTCACCGAGTACTTCAAGGCTCTTGAGGAGGAGTCAATCCGCGACAACTTCGTCGTGATATACGAGCTCCTCGACGAGATGATGGACTTTGGCTACCCCCAGACGACCGAGTCCAAGATCCTGCAGGAGTACATCACCCAAGAATCGCACAAGCTCGAGGTGCAGGCCCGGCCGCCCATCGCCGTCACAAACGCCGTGTCGTGGCGGTCCGAGGGCATCCGGTACCGCAAGAACGAGGTCTTCCTCGACGTGATCGAGTCGCTCAACCTGCTCGTGGCGGCCAACGGCAACGTGCTCCGGTCCGAGATCCTGGGCGCGGTCAAGATGAAGTGCTACCTGTCGGGCATGCCGGAGCTGCGGCTGGGGCTCAACGACAAGGTCATGTTCGAGACGACGGGGCGGACGACGCGCGGCAAGGCCATCGAGATGGAGGACGTCAAGTTCCACCAGTGCGTGCGCCTGTCGCGGTTCGAGAACGACCGGACCATCTCGTTCATCCCGCCCGACGGCGAGTTCGAGCTCATGTCGTACCGGCTCAACACGGCCGTCAAGCCGCTCATCTGGGTCGAGTGCGTGGTCGAGAGCCACAGCGGGAGCCGGATCGAGTACACGCTGAAAGCGCGGGCGCAGTTCAAGCGCCGCAGCACGGCCAACAACGTCGAGATCGTGGTTCCCGTGCCCGACGACGCGGACACGCCGCGCTTCCGGACCAACATCGGGAGCGTGCACTACGCGCCCGAGCAGAGCGCCATCGTGTGGAAGATCAAGCAGTTCGGCGGGCAGAAGGAGTTTGTCATGAGGGCGGAGCTGGGCCTGCCGAGCGTGCGGGGCGACGACGAGCACGGAGGCGGCATGACGGGCGGGTTCGGCGGGAGCATGGGCGGGGCTCTGGCGCCTGGCAAGGGCGCTAAGAGGCCCATCCAGGTCAAGTTTGAGATTCCTTATTTTACGACGAGCGGTATCCAGGTGCGGTACTTGAAGATTACGGAGCCGAAGGTATGTTTTGCACACACAAACACGCAACACATGATGCCCGTATGGGGTTGTTGGGGACCTGAGTTTTGGTGCTGACACGTCTCTGACAGCTACAATATCCTTCGCTGCCTTGGGTGCGGTACATAACGCAGTCGGGAGATATCGCAGTAAGGTTGCCGGACGCGGTATGACAAGATCAGGGGAGAGTTGGCGTAATGGTGGGCACGTGGGGTGGTATGAGCGCATTCTCGCAGCGGTTGGTAACTGGACAAGACAAGACCGGTGTAAAACATTTACCATAAATGAGGAATGAGAGAGGCTATAGATGTCTACCTTGCAACGCCGGAGTATCATGAGAGGGATAGGGTTTGCTTAGGTGAAGCAGACGCGCGATGTTCTATGTGCGCTGGAGAGGATCGCCACTAGGCACGTGGACTTGCATAGGACAGCGTAAAAGGGGCATATTGAGGACTCGAGGCTCAGCTACTAGAGTAGACACGAAGGTGGTCTTTCGATCGCGGGCTCTATTTCTATGGTGCGTCATTTATCGCTTTTGAGACCAACTGTCTATTCCCTACACCAGATCGATGAAGGTCATTCCGTGCAAACACAGAGGACGAGGCACCCACGCTCCCGTCACGCGAGGTACCGCCATGTTGATACCGGCGCACCTGTTCCGCATGCAAACTCCAAGTCATCCATCCAGCTACTCTCAGCTCTGAACCTTGTCATCCAGCTTGACCTCCCCAACCGCATTCGTCAGCATCGGCACCGCGGGCGGCTGCGGCTGCGAGCCGCCCGCCAGCAACCGATTGACCTCGGCAACCATATCCTCATGATTCACCAACCTGCCCTCCTTCTCGGGGTGGTCCTCGGGCAAGCCCAGCGTCTTGACGCGCACCTTGCCGGCCGCCAGCTCATCCTCACCCAAGATCACAGCGAGCGGCACGCCCGCGGCCTCGGCGGCCTTGAACTGCTGCGGCAGCTTCGGTCTCACTTTAGCGGAGAACTCTGCGCTGATCCCGGCCCGCCACAGGGTGTCGGCGACCTTCATCCGCTCGATGAGCAGGCCGTTCTTGCCGGCGCCGAAGGCCATGACGTAGACGTCGACGGACCGGGCGCGCACTTTCGCGTCCTCGTGGCGCTGCTTGAGGATGGTGAAGATGCGGTCGACGCCGAAGGAGACGCCGATGCAGGGGATCTTGCGCCGGCCGTACATGCCGACCAGGTTGTCGTAGCGCCCGCCCGCGGCGATGCTGCCGATGCGGGTCTCGGTGGACTTCTCGCCGGGCAGCTCGATCACGGCCTCGTAGATTAGCCCCGTGTAGTAGTCCAGCCCGCGGGCCAGGGCCAGGTCGAAGGTCACGCGGGAGGCGACGCCGAAGGCGTCGAGGTAGCTGAGGAGGAGGTCCATGTCGGCCAGCCCCTGCCGGACCTGCTCGTCGGCGCAGAGGGCGGCCTCGCCCTTGATGTAGGCGACGATGTCGGCGAGGCTGCCGCTGTGCCGGGTGTAGACGCCGATGCGGTCGGCGACGTCCGAGTCCAACCCTTTCTCGAGCATCTCCTTCTTGACCTCGTCCCAGGGGAGCTTGTCGAGCTTGTCGACGGCGGAGCTGATGGAGCGGGTCTTGTCGGGGGGCACGCCGCACACGGCGAACATGCCGTCGAGGATCTTGCGGTGGTTGAGCTTGATGCTGACGTCGCTGCCGAGGCCGACGCCCTCGAAGACTTCGACCATTATGCGGAGGATCTCGGCGTCGGGGATCATGGCGTCGTACTCGCCGGCGATGTCGAAGTCGCATTGGTAGAACTCGCGCATCCGGCCGCGGGCTACTGCCTGTTTGCCTTTCTGTTAGTTCTCAATTCGTTCTCCTTTGAACGTGAGACTTTTCTGTAGTAACATTGGGTAGGGAAGAGACATACAGGTTGATCTCTCCGGTAGACCTTGGCGATGTGGTAGCGCTTGATCTGCTGGGTGCTCGTCATGCCGAGCCACCGCGCGAACGGGACCGTGAGGTCGTACCGCAGGGCGCACATCTCTCCTCCTTGGTCGGCCAGGTCGTAGATGAGTTTGGAGTCCTCGCCGTACTTGCCGGCCAGGATGTGCTTGAGCTCGAAGACCGGGGTGTCGAGCTGGGTGCCGCCGTGGCGGGAGAAGACGTCGCCGGCGACCTTGAAGATCTTGTCGCGGACCTGGATGTCGGCGCCGACCCAGTCCCTCGTGCCCTTGGGGATCTTGACCTGGTTGTTATTGCCCTTGCCCTCCTTGTCCTTCTCCTTCTTGGACCGCTCCCCCTTCACCGGCGTGGGGGGGTTTGTCTGGACGTTCTCCATGGTGATGCCCCTCGTCTGGCAGGTCGGACCGGGGTGGAGGGGTCGCAGGTGGCGGCTTCGGGGAAGGCCTGTCGTCGCAATCGGCTTGGTGACGACGGGGGTGGATGCTGTGCGGGCGAGGCAGGCCTGTGACGTGAAACTGGGCGTCGGGCAGCGAAAGTGTAGTAGTAGGGTCCTCCGCATAACCCCAGAATGGGAAGTGAGTCACGGGTCTTTTGGGCACGATGGTTTGTTCCAGGTTCCTCTTTTTGCTGTCTTTCTGGAAAAATTGCTGGATGAAGTTCGGGCTACTTTGGTACGTAATTCGACTTTTGCACCAATCACATGACGGCGAACTCGCTTCTGCCGGCTCCGCTTGGCGGCATCTTCATTGGACCTTTAGTACCTACTGCATAGTAAATGGAAACGACGACGTTCCATCTTGCATTCTCACAGCATTCAACTGATGATTTCAAAGCTGCTAAAGCAAGCCATCGTGGTAACATGTGTTCCCATACCGAGTTGATTGAGGCGTCAATTGAACGCTGGTCGGTTATCCCACGTACAGGTGACTTCGCTTCGGGAGTTCAATACTTCTCCGCGCTGGTCAACCTCATCATCACCTGTCTCATGGCAATTCTACGCTGATGTAGCTTTTCCGTAGTGCAACCGGATTGCCTTGTGCATCTTGAGACGGCTGGACCTCGCTTAAGTGGTGAGAGTCCTTGCGGATATGCGTTGTGTAACTTTGATGGCGATGTTACAGAGTGAAACATTCGACTTGCTACTTTGCAAGTACATCGACTGGCCACCATGTCAAGATACACAGACGGCAAACCTGCTTGTACCAATTACCAATGTCTCTTGCGGATGGCGTTGAGAACTAATCATGAGATTATTCTATCCAAATTCGCTGTGAGAAATGAGTATCTCGACTTTAGGTACCTTAGCCCGAGAGTGTTGTTCGAGGCCGAGTTCCTGCCGGCTACCTGCAGAGGTAGACATGCTCCTTCCACTCAGAGCTGGACTCCCACGGGTCGCTGCTTTCATTTATGAGGTCGAGTTAATCAGTGTCAAACAAGCAACAGCAACTCCATCGTAGTGTAGTGGTTTAGCATGCCGGGTTTTCAGATCCTCACGATCAAGTCTTCCCGGAGACCCGGGTTCAAACCCCGGCGATGGAATCATTTTTGGCTCCCTTGAAACCAGAAGGAATTGGTACAAGGCGGATGTCATGTTTCCAATCAAGTTCTCCTAAGGAATTTACCATTCTCTTCACTTCGGCCAGAAACGTCACAGAGTCACCGCTCGAATTTAAAAGAACACAGAGCGAGCACGATAGGCTGTGGATGAAGTAGGTGTACGACCATGCTTAGATGAAGCTCTTAGTACTAGTATGCCATGTTTATAGTATATACACTCTTTCTTTTACGCTTGTAGACACCCGCCTATTGTGGTAACTCGTAAACCAGGGCAAATGACACTTGATATCAGTCAGCACTATAGCTCCAGCCGGCCGTATGACTAAGTCTAAATAAGATGGAACTGCGTGTAACCCCAGTCCAAATTGTACTTCTACTCTGAAGTATTTGAGATATTGATTCTCTCACGTAAGCGGGTTTGCTTGACACCGAACCTGAAGGTATGGAAGACAGGCTTGTTCATTGATGACCAACAGCTTACTACAGGAGATGGTTGGATATTATGACCGGGTGAACTGCCTATCACAGTAGACGTATACTGGTATCTAAGAGCAGGAAGGAAGTGGTGACATACATGATCATGTTCACTTGCGGTGGTGTCATTGGCCTTTTCTCACCTACCCTCATCGCCGCCGTCGCGGTATCCGGTCGCGATATCCTGTTGCGATCCTTGCATTCCATCGCTGATGTTCAGTAATCTGATATTATTTGCACCAGTACGTATGAATCATCGAAGTATCTCACTTTCGTTGTGCTCACATCCTTGGATGACTTCTCATTCTTCCGTAAGTGTCTCGCCGCGATGGGTCCTATCAAGCGCTCCAAGGACTGATCATGATCCGCAATGTCGCCGAGCGCAAACGACGCTGGATAGGCTTCGGATGACCGTCCTGTAAGATTGCTATGCAGCAGACTAACGCACTATATAAAGGAGATCAACTTGCTAAACTGGTTCGTCCGCGTTTGGGAAGCCTCATCAAATAGTAACACTATATGAGCGCTTGAAAACGAGAAGCACAGAGGACCAGAAACAATGGCAGCTGAGCCCAACGGTTACCAATGCGTCGTGGGAATCGACGACTTCCTGAGGGATGGCACGAAGTTTGACTACATCATCGTCGGAGGCGGCACGGCTGGCCTTGTGTTGGCCAATCGTCTGAGCGAGCCCCCCGATGTCCGAGTCGCGGTGATCGAAGCGGGCGCCTCCCATCTCGACGACCCTCGTATTCTCACGCCGGGTCTCTTCCTAACCCTTATCGGTGACGGTGAATATGACTGGGACTATCACACCGTCCCGCAGGTACGTGTTGAATTCATCGAGAAGGCTGTTGCACCTTGGTATGAACATGCAGTCTAATCTAAACGGGGAGCAGAACGACGACAAGGTCCACCATATACAGCGTGGCAAAGGCCTTGGCGGCAGCACCGCCATCAATTTCATGATTTACGGCCGGATGGGGCGAGGAGAGTTCGACGTCTGGGAGAAAGTAGGCGGCCCTGCCTGGAGTTGGGAGAGTATGTGGCCCTACATGTTGAAGCCCGAGCGTATAGACTCCAAGGTCTTCGAAGAACCAGTGCCGGAAGTGACGCGCGATCCTACCAACTACGGGACTGAAGGCCCCGTCCACATCTCGCAGCCCCCCGCAAGCCTCCCTTACGAATCGGCCTTGTTTCAGTCGGTGGTGAATGCCGGCTTTTGGTCCAAAAAGTCATCGGACGGCTTCGGCGGCGACAGCAATGGGAGCCATCTTGTTCTAAGCAGTATCGATCGGTCAGTAAGGCGTGGCACCCGGAGCTATGCCGTCCCGGCCTACCTGGGGACAATACCAAAACGCGACAATCTTCGGATCCTCACAAATGCCCTTGCCTCAAAGGTCATCATCACCGAGTCCGACCATGAGCTCGTCGCTACTGGTGTTGAGTTTGAACACGCCGGCAAGATGTACACTCTCCAGGCCAAGCGCGAGGTACTCTTGTGTGCTGGCGCTATCGAGACGCCGAAACTGCTGGAGCTTTCCGGCATTGGTGATCCCAAGGTCCTAAAAGCGGTTGGCGTTACGCCTCTGGTCAACAATCCGGCCGTAGGCGAGCATCTGCAGGACCACATCGCGACAGGACAGGTCTACCAGCTGAATCCGGGAGAGATCAGCGCTGATATTTTCGCGGACCCGGAGATGGCCGCCGCTGCCCTAAAGCAATACACGGAGGCCGGCACTGGCCCGCTTGCAGGGGGTGCAAACGTGGTCATCCCGCTCTCTATGGCTGATTTGGGCAACGAAGAAGAGAAAACGGCCTTCAGGGACTTGATCAGCAACCACAGCAGCGGCAACAGCCTCGAAGACGAGATACGCGCTCACCAGGCGAAGAGTCTCCTTAACCGCGCCGGAATGGACCTGTGCATCATTCCCCTCCCTTTCAACGCAGATATGACAAAAATGCACAGCTTCCACGGGTCATTCGGCCTCCCGTACGACGGCAGCTGCTACATCACCCTCTCCACCCAGCTACGCCGCTCGTTCTCTCAGGGGTCGGTCCACATCCGCGACAGTGACTTCCGCGCGCGTCCCCGGATCGACCCCCGCTACCTGTCGCACCCGGCCGACGCGGCCATGCTCGTCCAGGCGCACCGCGTGGCGGACGCGGTCGCGAGGACGGAGCCGCTGGCGGGCAAGATCGGCCGCAGGGTCTGGCCGGCGCAGGACCTCGATGTGGGGGATGCGGAAGCGCTGAGGCGGTATATCGCGGGGCATTATAACCACGAGTTTCACGTGTGCGGCACCGCAGGGATGGGTAGGGTTGTCGATTCCGAGCTCCGGGTGGTGGGGGTAAGGGGGTTGAGGGTCGTGGATGCGAGCGTCTTTCCGGTTTTGCCGAGTAGTAATACGCAGTCTGTTGTTTACGCTGTGGCGGAGAAGGCGGCGGATGTGATCAGGAGTGAGGGTGCATAGGGGTCTGTGTCTGTTTGACAGGAACCCTATGATGTAGAGAAGCAAACAAGCTGCGCCTAGCTTACGAATTTGTCCCATATCCTCTACCAAATAAGCACTCAATGATCACCTTGACTAACCGGCGTCGTATGTTACATCATCGGTCAGGAAGGGGTAGACTTGTATCGATATACTTTCCTTGCTTATTGGACTACATTTTTAACCCCCAGACGCGTTGTAGACGGAGATATGTCTCGCATGGCATGTCTCTACCACCTAGACTTAAAGGGGGTGCGAGTGTTCAACCTCATGGATCTTGGCATTCTTCTGTATGTCCCACATGACGATAGATGCCTTGTTGCCAGATGCAGTAAGCGGACAGCCATCTCAATTGATCCTCCATTAAAGCAGGAACTAGTCGGGCGCCAATGCACCAGGCGATCGATGATCGAGCCAAGTGCCGAGCACGGATCTTTCCTCTGCCAAAAGCAGAATCGCGCAGGCTTTCAGACCCTGCCAGAGTTCTCTCGTAATGTCGCAGTCGGAAGTCTCTGACAGTGTCGACCCAGACTTTGCCCATCGGCGGGATCCAATGTCGTCAAGCCAAATGACCGAGACTTACACCCACGGACCCCCCCCTGCAGCGTTCCATTTCCCCGCACAGGAGAGAGAGATGCAGATAAAGGCTCCGTAGCCTCCGTCCGCTTCGAGTCTAGGTAGGTAGGGAGAGGCCTGGTTTCCCGTTGCAACTTTAATTCGCCGCGCTGGGCCAACCACAATGGCGAATGCCCCTGGCTGCCCAGGATGTGCCTTGCCCACTCCGTCGACGGGACGTCGCTCCGTGGCCGAGATCGCGGACGGGAAACCGTCGGCCCCACTGGTCCGGTATCCCCCCTTCTTGACGTAGGCCGGTACTGTGTTAGATTAAAAAGTAGCGTAATAGGTCACAGACCACGCCTTGGATTTGCTGCCGGTAAAAGTGCAGGGCGTCAGGGTTACCAGGGCCAACTTGGCATCGATCGGTTTTAGCGCCATGTTCATCGTCAAACCCCAGATTCTTGGAGGCGAGATTGATGCTTGTCCGCGTTATTAAATTGCTTGTTGTCCCTCTGGGTCCGGCGGCCTAGACCTCTCTTTCTGAGGTTTGCTCAGTGGCACCGAGAAACCTTAGGCAATCATCTCATGAATACTTCACCATGCACCGATAAACTTCAAGGAAAGTTCGTGGGAGTTGTCACACCTCACATCGGCGGTCTCATCAGGTCGACTTTCAGGTCCACTTACAAAAAATGACGATCGACGCTGTCCCGTCAGGGCCCAGCAACTTCACCATGGGAGGCAACTTTACGGCCGGGGCCGATGGAAACTTCACTGTCTCATCGAACACGACGATATGGCCTTTCGCACCCACACCGAACGACACCAGGCGGTCTCTACAGCCAGACATTATCGCATGTGCTATCATCACATGGCTGATTGGCTTGATCCTGGTGATACTACGGCTATACACGCGAACACGAATAAGAAAGGTCTTTGGACATTCGGACTGGTGCATCGCCTTCTCGGTCCTGTGCGCTGCCGGCGTCACCGCGAGCTCCATCGAGCAAGCCGTCCGTGGCGCCGGGAAGCACACCTGGCAGATGGATCCGCTGCAGATTCCCCTGATGACGAGGGTACGTCCTGCCAGCCACACATGTTGCATCCGAAAGGCTCCTACCACAGAGAGTCTACCTTAACTGACGCGTTGTCACAGGCATCCTGGTACGGCATCCTCTTCTACTCGCTGAGCCTGACCTTCACCAAGATCTCCATCCTGCTGCTGTACAAGCGCGTTTTTACGTATCCGGGCTGGGTGAAGCGGGCCATCCGCATCCTGCTCTTTGCGGTCCTCGCCATCGGGGTGTGGCTCGTCGCGTCCGTCTGCACGGCGTGCGTTCCTCTAGAAGCCTTCTGGAAGTGGTGGTTGGTGTTCGTCCGCCCGGTTTACTGCCAGTCGCCGAACCTGTGGTGGGCGAACGCGGGGCTGCATGTCACGACAGACGTGCTTATCTTTTTGCTGCCGATGCCGGTGCTGTCTACGCTAAGGCTGCCGCGGAGGCAGAAGATGGCTGTGATGGGGGTGTTTGCGCTGGGGTTCTTGTGAGTTTTGGATCGGACTACTGGGCGTTGTTGGTGAGATAGCCGGAGGAAAACTAACCATTGAGGTCACAGCATTTGCGTCGTCTCGATCATGCGTCTGGTCACGTTGGTCAGGGTCGAGACAAAGCCACATGCCGACCCGGGCTACTTCGGCGCCTCGCTGCACTTCTGGACGGCGGTCGAAGTCAACACGTCCATCTCCTGTGCCTGCATGATGACTCTGAAACCCCTGATCGCCCATTTCTTCCCCGGCTTCCTGGCACCGAGCTCGTCGTCCATGACCGATCCGACGCTCAGACAGGTCACGGCGAGAAGCCGGAGGAGTTCCGGCACGGGAAGGAGCTCACGACGGTCTTTCGCCTGTCCCGGCTCCGGAACGGGGCGGGGCAACTCGATGTCGGACACGATGAGCCCGCGAATGGGTATGTTCCCGCGCATCGAGGAGCATGAGATGGGTCTCAGCGAGGATGCACTGAAGAGTGCGGACCTCGAGGCTCAGCGGGACGGGAGCGTGGCCAGTACGGTGCCCGATGATGAGTCGACTGTTGTTGAGGGCACGTTGAGACCTCCGCCCAAGTCGCGGTTACGGCCCTCTACTTAGGGTACCTTAGGGAAAGACGAAAGATCGACTATGGATACGACTTGCGCATACATGATATCATTACTATCCCTGTCCGGAACATGACACTCAGTTTGACGACATCGAGGTGACATTGGAGTGCCTTTGGCAGGGGGGCATTCTGAACATGCGTGGTCTATATTCTTGCGCGCTGAGCTGTTCCAACCCAGGAAGTCATTTGAGGCACCTAAGGGTGGTACACGCTTCAAAAGGGCTCAGAGGATCCCCCTGTGTCCCGTTCTTGCATGGAGTGAAGGGTTTATTCGACCGTATGATCGTCTGTTGCACAATCACTGGTTCTTTGTGAGTATTCTTGAGAATAACGACAGCTCTTATTGGAAGCTAACAGTAGATAGGTTGGTGGCCGTGACGATCGCCTGCCACATATCGAAAGCATAACATTAACGACAACTTGAAGCAAAGGTTGGGGTCGATGTCAGGGGATATAACGGAGAAGCCTTTACAAATGAGGACTCCTGGAACTGATGCAATGGCCGATAGCTCGAAGGCTGAGGAGGCACGCATTTTCAGAGAGCTTGAGTTTAGACATGACACATTGGGACAGCTTTAACCTCTTAGACCTAGGGTCCCCTAGGTTGTCTCCTTGGAGCATACCAAGAGAGTGATGGAGAAGATCGACTATGGCGCTGAGGTTGTAGCAAGAACCAGGCCCGAGCAGAAAGGATCCGATAGTCACGCTTTGTCTGGTGAGAGGAGGGAGGACCGAGGTCATTGATAATTGAGTGTCCAAGAGCGAGTATAGTCGAGAAATGAACAAGCTGAACTGAGATCGGAAGCACCCTCGAGTTGAAGCAGAAGAAGTCCCGCTCTGACAATATGTTCTCTCGCACAGTCTTCTCTTTGTTCTTGCTGTGAACACAATTCGGAACTGGTAAGTCAGGAGGCATTAGTCGCCGGCTTCTTCTCACCAACGTATCGGTGTTCAGACAGTGTAGACTATAATAGCATGCTGATTTTCCCATAAATACGACTTGTCCCATTTATATTTTCCTTTCTACCCTCGATGACAGGGTTTATTGGCCACAACCCCAATAAGTGTCATGTCAGTATCTAAGGGAAATATCTTTGTTGGGCGGCATTAACGGGGACGACACTGCTCCCTGTGGGTTACACGCTTTGCCCAGTTCGTATTTCATTTATATAGGCCGCACCAAGATAATATGCAGGACCGACTTGTCCGATCTTGGTTGCTGACTGAAAACCGTGGAAGATTCTCCGAATCCTTTACACGGCGAGTCGATGCTCCGAGACCGAGATCAGCCCCTGAGAGCCCTGGGCCGGGTAACAGTATGGTGGGGCACCGAACATACTCCGAGTACCGAACCCGAACGATTGCCCCGGACATCCACTTGGTAGACGTTGATTACAACGTGTTGTAATGTCTTTGTGGAACTTGTACCTGCATAAAGGTACGTAGCAGGTCCTATATAAGGACATTAGCTTACACAATGCATTGTTTACTTGAGGTGCATCTTCCCTCACCTCTGTCGTCACCCTAACACTTCACAATTTCGTCTCCATCATGTCGTCCGCTCCTCCAGCCACGCCCCACGTGGCAGACAGCCTGGATTCCCTGGCTGCCAAGTTGACCGACGCCGCCAAGGGCCTCCGAAGCGGAACCCCGGCCTCCCCAGCGCAACAGGCCGGGCTTGTCGAAACTCTCAAGAGCGTGGTCGAGCTGGTCTACGGTCCCCGCGAGGATATCATGGACGCGATGACAACTTTCTGCCAGATCGCCGTCATCCGGCTCTTCATAAAGTGGCAGGTTTTCGAGAAGATTCCCGCTGCTGGTGTTATCTCATACAAAGAACTAGCTGCTGCGGTTGGAGCGGATGCGTCTCTTATCAGTGAGCACCCAAGATTTCCCGGTGCCTGAGCCATGTCTGGGAACTGGATCGTGTGCTTACCATGAGATATCTCAAGCCCGTCTTAGTTGGCTTCTGGTCTCTACCGGAGTCCTAAGACAGGAAGGTCCCGACCAGGTTGCTCACACGAAAAAGTCCCAAGCCTACACCAGCATCGCTCCGCTAAGGGCTCAACTTCAAATGGGGTGAGTGTTTTTGCCTAAAAACAAATCGAAACCAACAGCATTCTAACCATCCGCCGGGGTAAGATTCGACGAGTACATGCCCCCCATCCTCGCTATGCCGCGCTACTTCGACGCCTACGGCCTGAAAGAACCGACGGGCAAGCTGCACAGCGTCAAGGCCTTCGCCGAAGGGGAGCCGGAGCTCAGCGTGACGGAGCTGATGAACCGCCGCCCGGAACGCATGGCTACCATGCTGCTCGCGCTGTCGGCCATGGAGAAGATGTATCCTCACTCGGGGCTGTACGATTTTAGCTGGGTGGCTGAGCGGGCGGCCGCCGCGGGAGGGGATCAGAACCGGCCGCTGATTGTGGATGTCGGCGGCGGGAATGGGCATACGCTCAGGGCTATTTGTCAGGATACGCCGGGGTTGCCTATGAGTCGCTGCGTGCTGGAGGATCTGCCGGAGGTGATTGAGGTGGCGAGGACGACGGCTGATAGGGAGGTGCTGAGTGCGAGGTTGGTCGGGATGGACTTTTTTAAGGAGCAGCCTGTGAAAGGTCAGTGGAGTGTCTTTCCCCCTGTTGATTCCCCCCTTTTATTGCCGAGTTTTTCTGGTGCGTGGCAGCTGATACTCGACGTCCAGGAGCCCTGATCTACCATACCCGTTGGTGTCTCCACGACTACGGCGACGACGAGTGTGTTGTGATATTGAAGCATCTGGCCGATGCCATGGCGCCGGACAGCAAGGTGCTGATTGGAGAGATTGTCATGAGCAACCCACCCGCCCGGTCGGCAGCCATGATGGATATGTTGCTGGGGACTATTGGAGGCAAGGAGAGGACGATCGAGGGCTTCCACGACATCGCCGGCCGAGCGGGCCTCAAGATCACGGGAGTGTTTCACGGTCCACGCGATATGGCCATCATGGAGTGTGAGAAGGCGTAAGTGGGATGTGAATGGCAGCCTCTGGCCATCTAGGGAACGCAAGGGGGGAGGAGTAGGTCAGGGAGCGTTCCTCCGTCGCTTGCGCCGGAAGGTGGCGATTAGAGTTGAAGTAGCTGACTGCGTGAGGTCCGTCTCAAGTTCAGTCTAACGTGTGACTCGATCGGGTGGTACACCTCACATGAAGACAGATCCGTTAGGAAGAAGAGCAATATATACATACATAATGAAATACCTTCACGCATCCTTCGATCTCAAACCAGCGGCGTAAACTTGCTGTAACGATACTAATCTCATAATGAGGACGGCACTGGTAAGGATGGTGTCTTCATGACCTGGCCATCTTCATAAGAAACTCAGTCCTGGTCGGGATAACCCATTGGATTAGATCTAAGTTCATTGCCCAATTTTCCATGTTCACAGATTTCACCCTATCTAAGTCTAAGAGTATCACGGATTAAGACTTAGATCCGGCTCCCCATCACCAAAGTGAGGGCACTCCTGTATTGCCGTCGTCATTGAACATCCAGCTCAGCGGCTCGATATTATCCGGATTGAGAAGCCCATCTGCCGTCTGACACAATTGTTAGCAAACGTCCAGCCAAGTAGACAAGTTATGAAACACGCAACTGTACTCACCATAAACCCCCAATCCTCCTCCTCCATCGCCTCCCCCGGCGCCACCAACGACGCCCCCTGCAACCCATCCACGCCCCCGCCCTGCCCAGCCGCCCCCTGCTGCCCCTGCGCCAGCGCCGCCGAAATCTCCCGCAGGATCGGCAAGCACCGCTCCTCCACATCCTCGGCCGCCTTGACCATCATCTCCGCCACGCCGTCCTTGCCCAGCCCGCGCACCAGCCCCTCGATCTGCGCCGTCACGATGCTCATGAGCAGGTACCCCTTGACGTTCGTCTCGCCGGCCTCGAGAACCCGCAGACACCACGCCTTGGAGTCGTCCAGCACGGAGAACAGGTCCGGCCGCAGCATGGCGGGGCCGAGCAGGTTTTCTTCCTCTTGCAGCTGCGTGCGGAGTTCTAGCGCGATGAGAAGTGCTGCGTGGATCGCGACTGTGGGGTAGAAGCCCGAGCTGCAGACGGCGAGGCGCGGGAGGAGCTGCTCGGGGGAGTCTGCGTCCCACGGTGGGGATGGGGATGGGGAGGAGGGGCACGCCGCGCGCCAGATTTTGAGGGAGGATTCGACGACTACGCGGCGGGAGAAGGCGTAGGTTGTCTCGTGGAGGGCGGGGCCGAAGTATGGGAGGTGGAGGGCTGAGAGGTACCGGTGCATGATGAAGTCTACTACGCGGATTTCGAATTGGGATGGGCCGGGGCGAGAGTTGTTGCTGGTGCTGTAGGCTTGGAGGGCTCGGCCGAGGGCTTTATATGCAGAGCGTAGCTCGGCGTCGAGACGGAGGGTCTCCTCGTAGGTGCCGGAGGAGGCGAGGTCGTTCAGGAACTTGACTACCGCGAGGCGTTGGGGGAAGGTCTTGCGCAGCGCGATCGTGATGGAGACCTGTGTGAAGTCGTCCTCTGGCAGGGGTACCAGGTCGCCGGCTACGACTTGATCGCCGGCCATGAGCTGTTCGTCGCTGAAGTTCCCGGGGGGTGCGGTGTCGAAGTCGGCGAGGGTGATGAAGGGTGGGCCGCCGGAGGTCAGGCTGGATTGTAGGGTCAGCTCCAGGATCGTGTTCCACAGCCGGCGGCGCATCTCGGCTGCGAAGGCTGTTCTGGGTGGGAGCCGGGCCGGATCGCGGTGCAGGCCCATGTAGACTGCTTTTCTGAGCAGGGCGCCGACAGATATCCAGATCGAGTCGCCGCCGTCGCCCATTCTTTCCTGTGCGAGTAATAGGAGGAGGTTGGTCTGGAGGGATTGGATGTCCAGTCGCGACTTGTACTTGGGTGCTGCAACCCAGACTTGTGCCTCGTGGACCCATCGGACCGCTAGGGCGCGTAAAGAAAAGCGCTTGTCATACAGACTCGCGCCGAGAGCGAGGACGAGTTTGAGCTGGACTAAGAAAGCTGTGTTGGACAAGGCCGTGTCGTTTGACGCCCAGAGTGCCTCGTAGTTCCTCCGGAAGGTGGGGATGTGGAGGATCCGGTAGATACTCTCGGTTGTTTGCAGGTAATAATCGACGAGTGCGTCGCATATCTCTTTGCTGGGCAGTTCTGCGGTGGGTGGCGATGGCCACGGAGGTGCTCGCTGCGCCTTGATGATCCTCGCCAAGGATTTGCACCTCTCTATGCCGGACCAGGCGCTGGATGTTTCTTCTCGGGGCTCGATGGCCTCGAAAATGTCGCGGACCTGAGGCCTGTTAGCTAGGGCCATCATTTCCTGGGAGGAAACAGCACGGATAGTCACTCACCAGTGGAACTCCACTGGTGGCCCAGTGGCTTAAACCGAACAAGCGTGTTTTGTGTGTGAGACTGCGGGCAATGACAGCTTGAGGCTGACCAGATGAGCCGCTCTCATAGTGAAGGTGAAAAGTCCCGCCTAGTCGTGAGCTTGTCGTCTCCACGTTAGATTGCGGAGTCGAGACTGAAGAATGCATGGGCATGAGATTCGATCTGGACAGCTGATCTTCGAGCTGCCGGATCCTGAGCTTCAATTTCACCGATTCGGCGGCATCCTGTGCCGACAGAAGGCTTGAAGGTGTCGAAGGACCTGTCGATCTGGCAGGCAGCGAGTTGGACGCACGGCTCGGCAGAGTTGACCGACTCGTCGTGCTGGATGCCGTGTCCATGACTACTGACTCTCTCGCCGACGACGAGTCAAGCGCCAACCCTCGGTCGACAGGTCGTCGCGGAGATGATGGATGAGGGGGGTGGTTGGGACTCTCATTCACATAGACGCAGGCCTCGCTTCTGGACCGGATGCAATTGCTGCAGGGCGTCTCTCGGTTGCATCGGATCTTGCGTCTTCTGCAGAGAGCACACGACCTGAGATCTTGATGTTAGAGATATCTTCAAAGGAACATCGACCGATCGAAACCGTCTCAACCTACACAGCTGGCCGTCTGCGCCGACCATCGGGCGCGGGCGCTTGAGGGTCGGCCATGGCTGCCTCCGTTTCTGTTACTTCAGGTTGTGGACCTGTGAGCTAGCTGTTCAATCTCCAGGGAGAGTCGTAGCTGTCTGAATGAGGTAGAACAGTGGATAATGTAATCACTTGTGTGTCGGGTTGAGGCGGGGATGAATGTTGGTGAGACGTCTGAAATTGAAATGGCACTGAATGACATTCGATAAAGCCGACGGTTGAGTCCGAATTCCACTGTGGGCCCCGAGTCCGAGTCCGACTCCGGCACCGAACTATCTCCGACCGCTTTTACACGAACCAACCAGAACTTCCAGAAGAAGCAATCAACGACACACGAGACATTCCACCTCGATCTGTACTTATATGTCTTGATCTCAATTCCGCTAAGATTCTCTATACGGAGCAAGAGACATAACTCTCTTTCATGATTGACCGTGGTCTTAATTGACAGATTCGACATCAGCCCTCCAGACAAACCTGCAAACCTCCTCAGATCACGACTCTCTTTGCTTGGAAAGTATCCTGCAAGAAGACCAAAGCCCTACCTGAAACCGCAACTTTAGCTGTACTATGGCGACAGCCGAAACCGAGCCCAAGAGCTCTGCCCAGACCGAACCCAATGGCTCTCTCAAGACCGAGAAGCACGAAGAATCCCAGCAGCCCTCCATGAACGGTGGCGGACGCCCCGTCGACCACGACAAGGCAGACACTGTGGACCACGAGAAAGCAAACCCCGACGAGCCGGACTTTGGACCCGCGCCAGAGGGTGGCACCCGAGCGTAGGTTTGACCCAAGTTCCCAATTATCCCCCATTTCAGCGTGCCAATGATAGTATGAATGCTGACTTTGTATCTGCATAACAGGTGGCTCGTCGCGGGCGGCAGTGCGTGCATCTTCTTCTGCACTCTGGGCTTCGCCAACTCGTTCGGCACTTTTCAGGAGTATTACATGACGCACCAGCTGCAGAACGAGTCGGCCTCCAAGATCTCGTGGATTGGGTCGTTGGAGTCGTTTCTGCAGTTCTTTGCTGGTATGGTTGGTGGACCGCTGTTTGATCGTTTTGGTGCAAAGGTATGTTTTGAGACAATTTCTTCTGTGACACACAGCCGTATCTACAGGTAGCCATGATATATCTTGATACTGACATACTTTTGCGGCAGGTCATCCGCCCCGCAGCCATCGCATACGTCTTCGCCATGATGATGCTCAGCCTCTGCAAGACATACTGGCAGATCATGCTCGTGCAGGGCGTCCTGATGGGCATCGTCATGGGCCTCCTCCAGCTCCCCGCCTTCGCGGCCGTGTCGCAGTACTTCGAGAAGAACCGCGCCGGCGCTCTGGGGCTGGTCATGTCCGGGTCGTCCATCGGGGGTATCGTCATGCCCATCATCCTGTCCAAGATGCTGAACGACTCCGACCTCGGCTTCGGGTGGTCGGTCCGCGTCATCGGCTTCCTCATCATGCCGCTCATGTTCTTTGCCTGCGTGGGCATCAAGGCACGTCTGCCGCGGCGGGAGACGGATTTCTGGATACTGTCGGCTTTTAAGGACGTGCGATACGTGCTGCTCATTGTTGCGCTGTTTTTCTTGTTCTTCGGCATGTTTACCCCGTTCTTCTACCTGCCTTCGTACGCCGTCTCGCAGGGCATGGATCCGGCTCTCGCGGGGTATCTGCTTGCTATCCTCAACGCGGCTTCGACCTTTGGTCGTGTCATACCGGGCGTGCTGGCCGACAAGTACGGCCGCATCAACGTCTTTGCGCTGGGCGGCGCCATGACAGGCATCGTCATCTTTTGCATGAACAGCGCGACCACCAACGCCGGCTTGATCGTGTACTCTGTCTTTATCGGGTTTGCGTCGGGCACCATCATCTCCGGAGCGGGGGCCGCGTTCTCGCTGTGTCCGAAGGACGTGCGAAATGTCGGCACGTACATGGGCATGGGCTTGGCTCTGTCCGGCCTGGGAGGACTGATCGGTCCGCCGGTGAACGGAGCCATTGTCAACACTTACGACGGGCATTATTTCCAGGTTTCCATGTTCAGCGGCGCCTTGTGTCTGTTTGGAGGTATTGTTGCGCTTCTGGCCAAGCTGGCGACTCCGCAGGGCATTATGGGCAATACTTAGGGTGGACGAGAAGCTGAAGGATGGATAAGGATGCTTCCATACCGCAGGGTTGGACTTTGGTTCCGCGGGTTTCCGCTCTATTCCTTCTAATCTCCCTTTGATTCAGTCAGGTGTAAATATTGCGCTTTTGCTTTCGGGCAGAATGTATAGTAGTAAGGATACAGCATAAGAGCGCTGGCGGATGTTGATGGTCCTCAGTCAGTCGCAGGGTGGGAAAAGGTAGATTAGATAGTAGACTGCTGCACTCAGAGTTGCATCTATCTTGACTGTAGTATCGGTCTTATCAAATTGAATTCCCAGCTCTTATGTGCCAACGATGTCCAGTTGGGAAGAGTTGAAGATGTCGAACCTCGGGTTGTGTCTTTAAATACATGTATCTTGTACTGCTCAACCCTAACCCTTGTTAAATACCGAAAAGGGCAAGTGGGGTAACCCCACCTCTTCGGACTTACACTTGGAGTTTCGGGCGTTCACTCCAACTCAACCTCATCAAACTTCATCACCACCAAGACTTCATCCGTCAATTCAACCACATGTATTTAATATATCGACTCAACTACATGTCCTCGGTTTCTCAGCCCACCGCACACAGCTCCTCAGCAATAGGATACACCAACTTCTTCCCCCTAACCCGTCCCTTCCTCACCTCGTCCATGCCCTCCCCGATGGCCGCCAACCCACCACCCCGCCGCTCTTTCGGATGGGGCTCGATGCGGCCCTCGTCCAGCAACCTCTGCGCGACCGCATACCACGCCTCGGCGCACCGCCGGTCGTCCGGCCTCGCGTCCAGGTTGTACGGCGCCGCCCACGCCACGGGACCGCCGAACTGCGTGTACGTGCACACCCAGTCCGGCACCACGCTGCGCCGCGTATGCCCGCGCAGCGGGAACGAGTCCAGCGCCACGTACCGTCCGCCGGCGGCGCCGAGGGCCTCGTAGCACAGAGCCATGGACGCGGAGTCGGTGATGCAGTCGAGGGCTAGCGAGAGCGTGTTGCTCGTGTGGGACCGCACTGCTGCTCCGCAGTCCGGTGACCGGTAGTCGAAGGTGGCTGCTGCGCCGAGACGAAGGGCTCGTTCCGAGCTTGCGGGGGAGCATGTCGTGATGGGCTTGAAGCCGGCTAGCTTGAGCACCTGGATCGCCATGGCGCCTGTGGCGGTGCCGCCGCCGTGCACGAGCACCCACGGCGCAGAAGCAGCAGATTCTGTCGCTGCGGGAGGCACCGTGGCATTGGGCATGGGAAGCTGCATGTGCTGAAACAGCGACAGCCCTACTGTAGCAACAGCCGCCGGCAGGGTTGCAGCTGTGGCGAGGTCCACCCCGTCCGGCACGTGCCAGACCAGACGCGCCGGCACGGCCACATACTCGGCAAAGGCGCCGTTGTCGCGACGCAGGGGGTTGTTACCGAAGATGCCGCCCACCACGCGGTCGCCGATCTGCAGTGGCTTCATCCCATGTTCGGTGCGCCACGTGTTGTCTGTCGTGGAGACGTCGGCCCCGAGCGCGACCACCACGCCGGTGAATTCGGTCCCGCTGGTGGCGCCGATGGCGGGCGACAGGTCGGCGGACTTGCTGTCCACGGGGCTGATGGAGATGCATGCCACGCGTACCAGGATGTCAGAGCCCTCGAGCACCGGTAGGGCTGTATCTGTGGATAGAGACACGGCGCCGGGGCCCGCGATCTTGAGGGCGGCTTGCGTGGCTGGGAGAGCCATTGAGCACGTCTCTATCAAGGTATCAGACTGAGTGTCTTTGGTATCTCTCCCTTGATTACTCAGGTGGTCTGCTGGTGCTGGAGCTGTCGAGTGATGGCTTGTTCACGACTTTCAGAAGAGGAAAAAGAGGCCCGAGTGGACCCTCGACGTTATAAAGACGGAGTGAAGGAGCATAATTGAGCCATGCTTCGATGTGTTCTCTCTAGACAGTCCAAGAAGTGACTGCTAAACTCAACGAGAGAGGAACATCTGTGCAGCCTGCTTGGAGCTCGGGATATGTGGCAATAGCGACAATCCACAGGGGTGTTTCCCTTCTGGCCGCGGGAAATGCATAACCTGCCTGAGGGCATCGCTCCGGAGCACGAAAGTCCGCTGCATTTTGCATCTTACATCTCACATCTTACCTTTTACGGCTCCTCTTCTCCACATAATCCCGATCTCTGCAGTCGAGCCTTTCTCCGCCGGCTTGCAAGGTAACCGGAAAAGAGCCTCGGAATATTCAATTAAGCGAACTGGACTACATGCGTGCATCAGATAAGCGACACCATTACCAGATACGGTAGGTAGCCAGAGCTTACAAGTGTAAGTGGCTTTGTGCTTGCAAGACGGACTCTACTACAAGTGTTGTAGCAGGGAAAAGTTATGGCTACGGAATACAAGCGGCTTTCACGTCAAGCTTATGAAGCCCCTTTCTCCCTTTATGTAGATGCAGACGCAGACGCAGACTCATTTGATAGAGTCTTTGACCGGTTTCAACACACCGACCTTCAGCAACTCCATTTACTATCTACAGAGGTAGTCACGAGGACACGGCGAAACAATAGAGCCCAGACTTTACCCAGAAAGCTGAGATACCTGGCGTCGCTGTGCATCCACCGTCTTGAAGCTCGAGCACTTGATCTCCTGGAGTGTCTCGGCAGACTTCCAGATCTTCAACCATTTGTTTCCATAATCGTTCCGCACCATGACGAAACGACAGCAGTACGCTGAGGAGCCTATCGCCATAGTGGGATCGGCATGTCGGTTCCCGGGCGGATCCAGCTCCCCATCTAAGTTGTGGGATCTGCTCCGTGAACCTCGCGACGTGCTGAAGGAGTTCGATCCTGACCGGCTCAACTTGTCGCGCTTCCACCACCACGATGGCGAAGCCCACGGGTCTACGAATGTCACAAACAGTTCCTATATCCTAGAGGAGGACACTCGCGTCTTCGATGCCGCCTTCTTCGGCATCAACCCCGTCGAAGCTGCCGGCATGGACCCGCAGCAGAGATCACTGCTGGAGACGGTGTATGAAGCCATCGAGTCGGCCGGCATGACCCTCGAGCAGCTTAAGGGCTCTCTGACCTCAGTCCACGTCGGAGTCATGTCGTACGATTGGACTCAGGTACAGTACCGTGACCCCGAGACGGTTCCTCAATATACAGCAACAGGCACTGCTGCCAGCATCCTCGCCAACCGCGTCTCCTACATATTCGACCTCAGAGGCCCATCCGCAACCATCGACACGGCCTGCTCTAGCTCACTCGTAGCGCTGCACCTCGCGGCCCGGGGACTGCTCGACGGCGACAGCGAGGCGGCCGTCGTGACGGGCGTCAACCTCATCCTGGATCCCAGCCCCTACATCGCCGAGTCCAAGCTGCACATGCTGTCGCCGGAGTCGCGGTCGCGCATGTGGGACAAGGGCGCCAACGGCTACGCCCGAGGCGAGGGCACGGCGGCGCTGCTGCTCAAGACGCTGAGCCGCGCCCTGGCCGACGGCGACCACGTCGAGGCCATCGTCCGCGCCACGGCCGTCAACTCGGACGGCCTCAGCCCGGGCATCACCATGCCCACGTCGCCGAGCCAGACGGCCCTCATCCGCCACACGTACCGCCGCGCGGGGCTCGATCCGGTCCGGGACCGCCCGCAGTACTTCGAGTGTCACGGCACGGGCACGCCGGCGGGGGATCCCGTGGAGGCGCGCGCGGTCAGCGACGCGTTCGTGGATCCGCGCGTGGAGGGGGCGGCTTCTGTCGGTGATCCGCTGTATGTGGGCTCGATCAAGACCGTCATCGGGCATCTGGAGGGCTGTGCGGGCTTGGCGGGCGTCATGAAGGTGCTGCTGGCTATCAAGCACCGCACTATCCCGCCTAACCTGCTGTTCGACGAGCTCAACCCGGCCGTGGCGCCGTATTACGGCCCGTTGATCATCCCTACCAAGGCGCTGCCGTGGCCGGAGCTGCCGCCTGGCACGCCGGCGCGGGCGAGTGTCAATAGCTTTGGGTTCGGTGGCACTAATGCCCACGCTATTATTGAGAGCTTTGAGCCTCAGGACGTGCAGGAAAGTCCGTCCCCGTCTGGTGCTCTGGGTCCGCTTCTGTTCTCGGCCGCGTCGGGACCGGCGCTGCTGCGCACCGTCCGTGGTTATCTGGAGCACCTCCGCGCACAACCCGAGCTCGACCTCGGCGACCTCAGCTGGCTGCTCCAGACGCGCCGCTCCACGCACAGAGTACGCGCGCACTTCTCCGGCGTGTCGAGGGACGCCATCCTGGAGAGCATGGACAGCTGGGTGGCCGGCCACGAGAAGGCGTCGAGCGGCGACATCGGCCATCAGCCGCGCCTCGTCAACCCCAAGGAGGCACCCGGAATTCTGGGCGTCTTCACGGGTCAGGGGGCGCAGTGGGCGGCTATGGGTCGCGAGCTGATGGAGACGTCGTCGCTGTTTCGTAGGACTATCGAGGAGTGCGAGGATGTGCTGAGTGCGCTGCCAGCTGCTGACGCTCCGAGCTGGTCGTTGGCGAAGGAGCTGAAGGCGGGGGCGGCGGAGTCCCGGCTGGGGGAGGCGGCGCTGTCGCAGCCGCTGTGCACGGCTGTGCAGCTTGGGCTTGTAGATTTGCTTACCGCCGCGGGTGTCCGTTTCGATGCCGTCGTGGGCCACTCGTCGGGCGAAATCGCGGCCGTGTACGCGAGCGGTATTATCTCCCGCACTGGGGCTATGCAGATCGCGTACTATCGCGGGTTTCACGCTAGGCTTGCCCGGGGAAAGGAGGGTCAGCGCGGCGGCATGATGGCGGCGGGCTTGTCGCTGGAGAGGGCGACACTGTTCTGTAACCGACCCGAGTTCGCCGGTCGACTGCGCGTGGCGGCTAGTAATGCGCCGCAGAGCGTGACGCTGTCGGGCGACTTGGACGCTGTGGAAGAGGCGAAGAAGGTGCTTGATGGGGACGGTGTCTTTGCGCGCATGCTCAAGGTCGATACGGCGTATCACTCGCATCACATGCTGCCGTGTGCGGAGCCGTACTTGAAGTCGATCCTCGCGTGCGATATACAGATCAAGAAGCCGAAGCCTGGCAAGTGTGTGTGGAGCTCGAGCGTGCGCGGTAACACGGAGCTGCTCAAGGGTGATAACTTGAGCGCTCTCAAGGGGCCGTATTGGGTCGCAAATAGTATGTATTTCTCACCCCCCAACCCTGAGTGGAGGAAACAGAGCTGACAACGTGGGACAGTGGTGCAGACGGTGCTTTTCTCTCAGGCCGTCGAGTCCTCCATCTGGCACGGCGGCCCATTCGACCTCGCCATCGAAGTCGGCCCCCACCCCGCCCTCAAAGGCCCCGTCGAGCAGACCCTTAAGGCCGCATACGGCTCTGTCCCATTCTACACCGGCACCCTCCAGCGGGGCGGCAGCGACGTCCAGGCTTTCTCCTCGGCCATCGGCACCATCTGGGCGCAGCTGGGTCCGTCGGCCATCGACTTCGCGGGCTATCACGCGGCCTTCTCCCCCTCCTCCCCTTCCAACCTTCACAAGGGTACTCTCAGCCGCCGCCGTGTGCTCAAAGACCTGCCCGTCTACGCGTGGGACCACGACAAGGTGTACTGGCGGGAGTCGGCGGCGTCGAGGCGCTACCGCACGCAGCGGGACGGCTTCAATGCCCTCCTGGGGCGGCGCACGCCCGACGACAACGCGCGCGAGCTGCGCTGGCGTAATGTCCTGAGGCTTGCGGAGCTGCCGTGGCTGAGGGGGCACGAGATCCTAGGCGAAGTGTTGGTTCCGGGTGCGACGTACGTGTCTTTTGCGGTCGAGGCGTGTCGCCTGCTTGGGGCTATGGTCACGGCTGGGCGGGACGATGTCGAGGTCTCCCTGCTCGAGGTGGAAAATTTAAATATTCTGAGGCCGTTGGTCGTGCCTGACACCAGGGACGGGGTCGAGACGCTGTTCACGGCGAGGTTGGTTGATGATGGTCCTCTGCGTGCCGGTGCTGGGAGTGATATCCTGCGCGCACAGTTTGCGTACTACGTCTGCGTTGACCCGGCTGCTGGTACCATGGTGCATACCTGTACTGGTGAACTCGCTGTTCATTTCCGCAGACCGACGCCGACGACCTCCGGTGATGAGAGTGGAAGTGACGTGCTGCCGCCACGCGATCCGGTCCGTCATTCCGACCTCGTCGCCGTCGACTGGCGTCGCGTGTACGCCTTCTTCGAGGGCCTCGGGCTCAACCACCAGGGCCCGCTGCGCGCCATCAAGGAGTGTAGCCGTAGTTTCGACTACGCTACCGCCACGGCCGTCTGGTCCGACAGTCCGCTCGACTCCGGCGACAGCGACGCTATGGCAGCCATACACGTGCATCCGGCCATGCTGGACGTCGCCTTCCAAACCGTGCTGGTCGCCCGCGCCCATCCGTCCAGCGGCTCTATCACCACGGCGCTGCTGCCGTCCCACATCGACCGCGTGCGCGTCAGCCCGACTCAGATCGCGTCGCTGAAAGAGGCGGATCCGCGCGTCGACATCGAGAGCTGGGCTGGTCGGCAGACCCTCACGGCGCTCACGGGTGATGTCAACGTGTATGATGCGGTGTCGGGGCGGACACTTGTGCAGGCTGAGGGCCTGCAGATGAGGATGGTCGGCGAACCGGACGCGGCACACGACAGGCCCGTGTTCGCTAAGACGATCTGGGCGCGAGACTTTGCTGCCATGGGGGGCTTGCTGCAGGAGCCGGACCGCGATGCTGCTCAGGACGCGGAGTTGCTCGCACTGAGTGAGGCCTGTGAGCGGGTGGCGCTGTTCTATGCTCGGCACTTGGTCGATGATCTTAAGACAGCTGGTGATAATCGGACTGCGTTCCAGCCGCAACACCAGCACTTCCTGGAGGCGCTGGACCGGCACCTGGCGCTGACGGCCAAGGGAGAGCATCCCATCTTGAGGCGCGAGTGGCTGGCCGACGGGCCAGATATGCTGCGTAAGATGGACGCGGCGCACCCCGGGGCGGTCCAGCTGCACATGCTCCACGCCTTGGGCCCCAAGTACACGAGCATCATCCGAGGCGAGGTGAACCAGCTCGAGGTCATGACCAAGGACGACCTGCTGAACCGCTTCTACATGGAGGACCTGGAGTGCATCCGCATCAACCAGTTCCTGGCCGGCGCCCTGCGCCAGATCACGGTCAAGTACCCGCGCTGCAACATCCTCGAGATCGGCGCCGGCACCGGAGGCACGACGTGGACCGCGCTCAACAACATCGACGATGCCTACGCGTCTTACACGTACACCGACGTCTCGTCCGCGTTTCTGTCAGGCGCGGCCGAGAAGTTCGTCGACTTCTCGTCCAAGATGATTTACAAGACGCTGGACATCGACAACGACCCGACCGCGCAGGGGTACACTCAGCACTCCTACGACGTCGTCATCGCGGCCAACGTGCTCCACGCCACCCGCGACCTCACCAGGACGATGCGCCATGTGCGCTCGATGCTGCGGCCCGGCGGCTACCTGCTCCTCTTCGAGACCACGGGCGTGCAGACGCTGAGCATCCCCTTCATCTTTGGGGGTTTGTCGAGCTGGTGGGCCAGCGAGGAGCCCGATCGCAACACGGGCCCTATCGTGCGCCCGCTCCGCTGGGACGCCATCCTCCAGGACGCGGGCTTCTCGGGTCTCGATATGGTGGCGTACGATACCGGCGTTGAAGCACGGCACACGACTGCCCTGCTCGTCAGCCAGGCCGTTAACGATACGGTTCTCCGCCTGCGCGAGCCGCTTGCCGAACTTGCGGCTCTGCCGGGTCCGGAGGCCCTGCTGCTCATTGGGGGTAGGAAGCTTGCCACGGCGAAGATGCTGGCTGAGGTGCAGAAGCTGCTCCCCCGTGCGTGGCGACGCAGGATAGAGATCGCGGAGAGCATTGATGCTGCTGCCGTGGGCCAGATCAACCCCGGCACAGACATCATCTGCCTCCAGGACGAAGACGAGCCGCTCTTCGCCACGGCCATGACGCCGCAGCGCTTGCTGGCGCTGCAGGGCCTGCTGATGAAGGCAAGGAACCTGCTCTGGGTGACTAGCGCCACGACCGCGAAGACGCATGCCCCGCGCGCGACGATGTTCCACGGCATTGCGCGCGTGGCGGCCGTCGAGATGCCGCACCTCAATCTGCAGGTGCTCGGGCTCGAGGCCGGTGTGGCGCCCGCGGCGGCGGCTAGGTACTGTGTCGAGGCGTTCCTGCGGTTGGGGGAGACGACGGAGGATATCGCTAGTGGGAGTCAGGAAGACGGTGATGAGGGGGCGCTGCTCTGGGCAAGGGAGGTCGAGGTCGAGGTGCTTGCCTCCGGTGAGGCGGTGATACCGCGTGTGGTGGTTGATCCTGGCCTGAATGAGGTGTATGCTGCGTCGAAGCGCATCATCACTAAGCCTGTTGATGCGACGGACTTGCCGGTCAGAGCTGTTCCTGGGCCGGCTAGGATGATGCTGCAGCCTGCTGACGACTTGGACGTGGATGAGGGTACAAGCAGCGCCGCCCGTGTGCAAGTCAAATACGCATTGCACATCCCAGCAAAGACGGGCGATGGTATCCATCTCATCTGTGGGACGCAGGCTTCTCCTTCTTCCACTGCTCCCCGAAGTATCATTGCTATTTCCGACACAAACGCATCCGTTGTCGCCGTACCTCCTGAGCACCTGGTGGTCACCACGCCCGAAGCTTGCACCTCTGAAGTACTCGTCGCCGCGGCAAATCGCCTTCTCATATGTGCCGTGGCCGACCTGGCAGCTCGGACTCCCGGAAAGCCCGTGCTCCTGTACGGTGCTGATCCGTCTTTGGCTTCTGAGCTGGCCTCTGAGCTCAAGCTGCGAGATAGCCGCGTGTACTTTGCCAGTTCGGACGCGGATGCTCCCGGTTCTTGGATCAGAGTGCATGCGCAGAGCTCGAAGCGCGTCATGCAGCGAGCAGTGCCACGGGATGTCGCGCTCTTTGTCGACTGCTCTACTGTCTCTTCCCCGTCGTCTGCTGTAGCTGATGCTCTTCGCGAGTGCTTGGCGCCTGAGTGTCAGTACTGGCAGCTCGATGCGCGGCTGTTGGAGGAAGAGTTCCGTCTCTCTGGCGCTGACAAAGCAAAGGTGGTGGCGCTGCTCGAAGACGCTTACGCTTACACACAGAAGCCGGAGTTGCTGGCACAGTCATCCTTGGACTGTGATGTGGTAGAGGCCGCAGCGCTGTCTGGTGCCCAAGTGTCGTCGCTGGCGCGCAAGCGCTATGTGACTGACTGGCAGAAGCGCGAATCTCTCCTCCTGACGGTGCCGCCTCTTGATACACGAGGCCTGTTCCGGCCCGACCGGACCTATCTGATGGTCGGCGCCGCTCGCGGGCTGGGTCTGTCCATCTGCAAGTGGATTCTGGCCAACGGCGCAAAGCACATGGCCATCACAAGCCGCAGCCCCAAGGTCGACCCGAAGTTCCTCGAGGACATGCAGCGCGCAGGCGCCTCTGTTCATGTGCTTCCGATGGACGTGGGAGATAAGGCGTCGGTCGACAGAGTTGTGGCTCACGTGCGAGAAACGATGCCGCCCGTAGCCGGCGTGTGCAACGCCGCCATGGTGCTTTCAGACCGGCTCTTCCTGGACATGACCGTCGGCCAGCTCAACGGCACACTCGCGCCCAAGGTGGACGGCAGCGAGCACCTGGACGCCGCCTTTGCCAACGACACCCAGCTCGACTTTTTCATCATGCTATCCTCGTCCGCCAGCGTGCTCGGCAACGTCGGCCAGGCCAACTACCACATGGCCAACCTGTTCATGACGAGTCTGGCCGCGGCACGGCGCGCGCGGGGAGTCGCGGGCTCCGTCGTGCACGTCGGCCACATCACCGACGTCGGGTACGTGGCGACCGGCGACCGCACCGAACAGCTCGAGGAGCACTTCCGAACGCTGCGTCTGATGCCGCTGTCCGAGACGGACGTGCATCACGCCTTCGCCCAGGCCATCCGTGGCGGACGTCCCGGAAGCCAGGTGGCGTCGCCGGACATCATCATGGGCGTCGAGCCTCCCACCAAGCCTGTCGCGGCCGACATCGCCGGGCAGACCAAGTCCAAGATCCCGTGGCTGGCGAACCCGCGTCTGGGCCACCTCGTGCCTATCATCACTCAGGATGGAGAGGGTGGTCGGCAGGGCCAGACCGGCGCCGGGGCTGCGGGCAGCGTGCTGCAGAGGGTCCAGGACGCGGATGGCGAGGAGGAGGCCGTCGCGGCGGTGCTGGAGGCGTTCTGTGCGAAGCTGGAGGCGACGCTGCAGTTGCCGAAAGGCTACGCGGCGGAGAATGCGTCGCGGGCTGCTATCGACCTTGGGATTGACTCGCTAGTGGCGGTCGAGATCCGTACGTGGTTCCTCAAGGAGCTAGGCGCTGAGGTGCCCGTCGTTAAGGTCCTGGGCGGGGACAGCGTGCTGCAGATCTGCACCGCGGCGGCGGCGGTGGTCCTGGCGAAGAGTATGAAGTTGAAAGGGGAGGCGGAGCCAAAGGCGAAGGTCAAGAGTGAGAGCAATGGCAGTGCGAAAGCGACTGCCAGTCTTCCTCCTCCTGTTGTGCCTGTTGCTGCCACTCCCGTCCCGACGCCTGCCCCGGCTCCGGCTCCGGCTCCGCTTTCGGCTCTGGAAACGCCGCTCGAGTCGGACAACAACACTATCAGCTCCGAGACGAACAACGACTCGACAGGCCCAAGTAGTCCTAGTCAGGATGCTCACTCCTCAGATACAAGCTCCTCAGTGCTCAAGCTTGACGACAGTGCGTCGGCTTCTGAAGCGGAGGAGGCCGAGGGAAAGGACAAGACAGGGGGACTCGAAGTTACTGCAGCCCGGCCTAAGGTCATCCGTCAGGAGCGCATGTCGCGTGCCCAGGCACGCATCTGGTTTCTAAGCAAGCACCTCGACGACCCGGCCGCCTACAACATGGTCTTCCTCTACCGCCTACACGGGCCGCTCAGCATGGCGCGTCTCCGCCACGCGCTGCAGGTGACGACGCACCACCACGAGTGCCTCCGCATGTGTTTCTACCCCCGCGTCGGCGACGGCCACGGCATGCAGGGGCTCATGGCGTCGTCCGCCTACGAGCTGGAGCACATCCCTGACGCCGACGAGGCCGATCTGCAGTCGACGATGGCGCGTTTCAAGGCGCGAGCCTGGGACCTCGAAGCCGGCAAGACGATGGGCATTGCCGTGCTGAGCCGCGGGCCCGACTCCCACGACTTCATTCTCGGGTACCACCACATCATAAGCGACGTCGTCGGTACACACATCTTCCTCCAGGACCTGGACCGCGCATACCGCATGCAGCCACTAGACAAGACCGGCGCCGGCTCGCACCTCGACTACACGGCGCAGCTGCTCGAGCGTGAAGCCGCCGGAGCGTACGACGAGCCGCTCAAGTTCTGGCGCGCAGAGTTCGCCACTCTCCCTGACCCCTTACCACTCCTGCCCCAGGCCGCCGTACATACACGTTCCACCGCCGCCCAGCAATCCGCCAAGAAGACCGAGAAGAACATCCACAGCGAGTACCACACCCTCCCGCCCGAAACAGCCGCCGCCGTCAAATCCACCTGCCGCCGCCTGCGCATCTCCTCCTTCCACTTCTACCTCGCCGTCCTGCAGGTCCTACTCGCCCGCTCCGCGGGCGCGGAGGACGTCTGCGTCGGCGTCGTGGACGCCAACCGCGCGGGCGACGAGGCGGACGCCATATCGCGCATGGTCGGGTGTTTCGTCAACATGCTCCCCGTCCGGGGCCGCGTGTCGAACTCCTCCACCTTTGGGGATGTGGGCCGTGAGGCCGCCCGCAAGGCCCTCGCGGCGTTTGCCCACGCGGGCGTGCCGTTCGATGTTTTGCTGGATGCGGTCCGGGCGCCGAGGTGGGCGGACGGGGCGACTGCGCCGTTGATTCAGGCGGCGGTGAATTATCGGGCGGCGGGGTGGGGGCAGTTGCCGCTCGGGGAGGAGTGTCGGTTGGTGATTAGGTTGGATGATGGGAAGGATGCGGAGCCGCCGTATGATGTTAGTCTGGGGCTGATGGATCTGGCGGAGGGGTGTACGATTGATTTGCATACGAGGGCTGCGCTTTATGGGGCTGAGGCGACGCGGGAGAGTAGGTGTTGCTGTTTCTTTGGATCGAGTGTCTTTATGGGCATGGGAAGCTGTCCTTGCGTTTCTGTCTACCCCTTTTTTGTGGCTTACACTTTCTTACGCCTTGCCCCTTTTTGCTGTTCTCTCTGTTCCCACGATGTCTACCTTCCTTCTCTATAACCCTTCTTTGTCTTTTGATCATGTCTCTCCTGTTCCGAGGTTTCTTCCACCACTCTCACAACATTGAACCCTGCTAACTTTGTCACAGTGCTGCAGATGTACGTGCGGCTGGTCACCGCGTTTGCGGCCGATCCCGATATGCGCATTGACAAGTGTCCGCTCCACGACGAGGCCCAAGTCAAAGAGGCGCGAGTGCTCGGAACGGGGCCTGAGACAGACTTCGGCTGGCCAGCGACGCTGTCCCAGCGTGTGCGGGACATGTGCCGCGTGCATGCCGCCGAGCCTGCCATCATAGACGGTTCAGGAACCATAACTTACTCCCAGCTGGCCGCCCGTGTCAACGCCCTCGCCAAGGCCCTCCGCTCCACGGGAGGCACTACCACCGGGGACCGTGTCGCCGTGCTGTGCGAGCCGTCGGTCGATGCCGTGGTCTCCATGCTGGCCGTCCTGCAGGCCGGCTGTGTGTACGTGCCCTTGGACACCAGCCTGCCAGCGGCACGTCACGCTGCCATAATCGAGAGCTGCAAACCGGCCCTGCTTCTCTACCACACGGCCACCGAGGAGTCTGTCCTCGAGCTGGGCAAGGAGACTAGCACACCGTTCCCACAGATGAGCGTCAGTGCTGTCTCTGAAATCAGATCGGACATCCAGGTAGAGTGCGCTTCAGACCCTACCGCGCCGGCCATCCTACTCTTCACGAGCGGCTCGACAGGCACGCCCAAGGGTATCATCTTGACGCAGGGCAACTTCGCCAATCACATCGCCCTGAAAACTCAGATTCTCGACCTGGGCCCGAAGGACCATGTCCTACAGCAGAGCTCACTGGGTTTCGACATGTCGTTAGTGCAGACATTCTGCGCGCTTGCCAACGGCGGATGTCTGGTGGTGGTTCCTCGTGACGCTCGCCGCGACCCCGTGGCAGTGACAACACTGCTGCGCGAGCACGCCGTGTCACTTACCATTGCCACGCCGTCAGAGTACTTAGCCTGGCTGCATTACGGGGATGGTTTACTGCGCGACCACAAGGCGTGGCGGCATGCTTGCATGGGTGGCGAGCTCGTCTCGACGGAGCTGAAGAGGGAACTCAGCCGGCTTGAGCTTAAGGGGCTACGTCTGACGAACTGTTACGGCCCGACAGAGATCACGGCCGCGGCAACGTTTCAGACGATCGATCCTAACTATTATGCTGATGACGGCGGTGATGAGCACGCAGATGATGGTGATGAGCAGCATCTGAGAGCCAAGTACGCGATAGGCAAAGCGCTACCGAACTACTCGGTGTGCACCCTCGACTCCGAAGGCAGGCCGCAGCCGGTGCAGCACACGGGCGAGATCTGCATCGGCGGCGCAGGCGTGGCCCTGGGCTACCTGGACCTGCCTGACGAGACACGCGCCAAGTTCATCACGGACCCGATGGATTCACGTCGTCGTCTCTACCGCACCGGCGACAAGGGACGTCTGCTGCCAGACGGCACCTTACTATGCTTCGGCCGTCTAGACGGGGACACGCAGATAAAACTGCGTGGCCTGCGCGTCGAGCTCCAAGAACTCGAGAATGCCCTCCTCCGAGCGGCTAACGGGCTGCTTTCCACTGTTGTCGTCTCTCGTCGAGGCGACATCCTCGTTGCGCACGCCACCGCGTCAAAAAACCACAAAGACACTGTCGCCGACGACGAGCTGGCGGGTATCCTCGGCCGTCTGCGACTACCGCAGTACTTCGTGCCCGCGACCATCGTCGTCCTCCCCACCCTACCGACCAACGCTAACGGCAAGGTCGACCGCAAAGCCATCGCAGCTCTGCCTCTGCCCGTGACCGCACCCACGACCAGCGACGATACCGACAGCAGTCAGGCACCGACAGAGAAGATGAACATCCGCGAGGGCGAGCTGCGCCTGCTGTGGGAGCGCGTGCTCCCCCCCGCACCACCGACGACGGGCCGCATCGTGCCGTCGTCCGACTTCTTCCTCCGCGGCGGCAACTCCCTCCTGCTGATGCGTCTGCAGTCCGCCATCCGCGAGTCCATGGGCGTGGCCGTCTCGACGCGCGCGCTCTACCGCGCCAGCACCCTGGCCGCCATGGCGCAGACGGTGCGAGAGGCGCGCGAGGCAGCGACTGATGAGGCGGGCGATCCGGAGGATATCGATTGGAAGGCCGAGGCGGCTGTGCCGGGGGGGTTGAAGCAGCAGGTGCGGGAGATGCTGCTGGAGGCGTCCACCGCGGGGATACCAGTTAAGAAGGAGAAGGGTAATGGTCTTGAGATCGTGCTCACGGGCGCTACGGGGTTTCTCGGCGGCCGCATCCTGCACATGCTCCTCCAGTCGGAGGCCGTGCGCACGGTGCACTGCATCGCCGTGCTGGCCGACGACGTCGGGCAGTTGCCCAAGGAATCTAGGATTCGCTGCTACACGGGCAGCTTGGCGGACCCGACGCTGGGGCTCAGCGCCGCCGAGCACGCGCTGCTGTCGCAGACGGCCGACGTTATTGTTCATGCCGGCTCGGACGGCCACTGCCTCAACAACTACGCCACGCTGCGCGCGCCCAACGTGGTCTCCACGCACCAGCTTGCTTCTCTGGCGCTGCCGCGCGCCGTCCCGCTGCTTTTTGTCTCGTCGTACCGCGTTGCGTTATTGGGGGGCCGAACCGCACAGCCGGCCGCGTCGATGGCCGCGAGCCCGCCGCCGGGGGATGGGCGCGAGGGCTTGACGGCTAGTAAGTGGGTGGCTGAGGCGTTCTTGGAGAATCTGGCGGGGTACTACCATCACCAGCTGCAGCGGAGGGGGGTTCAGGACGAGAAGCAGCGGAAGTGGGCTGTCGCGGTGCACCGCCCCTGCGTCGTAGTCGGCGAGCAGGCGCCCAACTCGGACTCGATGAATGCTATCTTGCGCTTCTCGCTGTCAATGCACTGCGTGCCGCTGCTGAAGCGCGGGAGGGGGTACATAGACTTTGCGCCCGCGGACGGCGTGGCGGCAGGGGTTGCGCAGGCGGCGCTGCGGATGGCGGGCCTGGAAGGGGAGGAGGTGGTGGACGATGGTCGGGTCCGGTTCAGGCATCACTCGAGTAATACCCGGGTGCCGCTCGACGGCTTCGGCGCACACCTAGAGAAGGTTTACGGGGGGCGCTTCGAGGAGCTGCCTATGCGGGAGTGGATGGATCGTGCATCGGCAGCGGGTATTGACCCGTTGATCACGGCGTATTTGGATGGGGTTATGGATACGGATGAGGAGATGGTGTTTCCTTACCTTGGGGAGGACGAGTGAGGATGCGTTTCCTTTGTCTCTGTTTTCTTTCGTCTACGCTTCCTATTGCTTTCTTGTCGATTTGAATCACGGGTTCTTTTAGAGTATACTATTTCATCTGTCTATCCAGTGTTCAAATTGAAGCTACGGTCTCGTGAACCAAGTGTCTAACATACTATCATTTTAATCATGTTTGTTTCTACCCCATACCAGAATACACATCACGTAGTATTCGTTGAGACTCCTAGTGTATTGCATATACTTTGGCTTGCCAACTACTTGAGGGTAGACTGGCTCAGTCTCATCACTATCATGTTCACTGAATGCACGCGGTCACTTTTCACCCCTTAAACTACCAGGTCACAAAGTTCGAACACAAGTAGTCAAGGTTACATCTGACTGTGCTCATGGCATTGATGTTGAAAGGGCAAATCTTCCATGTCACGGTTCTCATGTATCCTCTAAGCTATACGTGTAGAGATGCTCGGGCAATAGGTCCAGAAGTATAAGATGGATGGACTCTCTCACATGTATGATGTATCACACCACTCTTGCTCTTACACAGCTTTTGGTCAAGCTCATTCACCACATTTATTTTATCGATTAATATCGTCCACGCACATCCTAGATACTTGAAGATACAAACTACAGAAAATTATAACCATTGTGGCGTCTGTATTGGAGCAGGAATGGCCTCAGTAAGCGGAATAGTCCGGATGAGACAGTGAGATATCAGATGTCAACTCTGCATTCGTGATAGATAGTTATGATGACGAGACATAGCATAGACCGTAGCTTGTCCTCTGTGCTTCCGTTGTTCTATCCATACCTCCCAAAGTCCTGTCCTACAGAGACGCTGACATACTACTGCAGGATGCACTATGCACAGTAAGCTAGCCCACTTCTTCTGCTGTGTTACTACAGTCTTGTGATCTTGAGTAGGTAAGGGACCAAGCGCGGAATCGGACGCGGAGTCGGAGTCGGAGTCGGACTCGGCCTCGGACATAGGTTGGAATTTTGAGTTGCCGATCCCCTACGTCCGAGTCTGAGATTCTGAGTTGGAAATCACTAGTGTAAGTCCCTTGCGGACAATAAGTCCCCTGCGGGATACCAAATCCCCTACATCTGTGTAATTTTATGCCATTTATTCGGAGTGTCACTTATAGCACCTTAGACCCATTCGGCTTGTTCCGACCGAATGCAATATCGGTATTAATCTGCTCAAGGCCACTTGCCGGCTTGATGTTTGTAAGCAGATCATTAAGATATTCCTATGATAGGAGCCGGCTGTGGATCTAATCGCGATATTTCGGGTCATCACCAGGTTGTGCTGACTGCATGCTCGCTGTTGATCACTCCATTTCTCCTAGGTAGCACTCCGTTAACGGGACTGCATCTGCAGTGTAACCCGAGCCCTACACTGCAACCCGGAGCTTCCCGCAACGCCCTCATGCTCCGGCCTACACGGTCGAACCCTATGTAATGTACGGACCAATAATTCGCCCGGTTGACGGCCGTGGTTTCCCGTACCGAGACTCCGTGTCAGGTCGCCCGGGGCCGGTGTATGCAGACTTTTCGGTGAATCCTCCAGTGTTGCGATCTTCGGGTGTCCTAGACTTCCAGCGGGAATTCGTACTTTCTTTTACTCTCCGGCTGCGGACCATTGGATGAGAACCCTATTGCCGCCACCGCCTTGCGGGAAATCCAGACCTATTACGAATCCCGTGTGCCTCTCTGCAACTGGCTTGCCCACTAACATGCCGATGTCTGATACATGAGATTCACTAAGCAGTGAACTCCGTACCACCATGAGGACAACTCCGCCTTTGTCGCAGACTGTTGTCTTGATCAGTTGCGTGCTTCCAACTTGAACAAGAGAATCTCTATCGTCGTCAATTCTGGATTCTTGGCCACACTCTCTCCCATTCCAGTACGGATATTCTCTGTCGAAGTCTCCCGCATTCTGTAGCAGCACCATTGTCGGCAACATGGACATCGTCAACGACCTCATCCCTCTGCACAAACTCAACGTCTCACTCCTCGTCCTGTCATCAGGCTTCATCGCCGTCCTGCTGAGCAGACTCCTCCGCAGCGGCAAGAATGACAGCAGCGGCGGCGACGCCGACGGCTGCCAGCCGGCACCGCGTCTCTGGCAGTGGGACCCGTTCCTCGGCCTCGACTCCGTGATCAGCCAGGTGCGAGCCCTACGCAACGACTACTACCTCGACTGGCTGCGCGACCTGCACGCCCACCGGCCCAAGACCTTCTCGCTCCGCTTCTTCGGCAACCGCTGGTTCTACTCGACCGAACCCGAGGTGCTCAAGGCCGTCTACGCCACCAACTTCAAGGACTTCGGCGTCGAGCCCATGCGCCGCAACTCAAAGATCACCATGCCGTTCGCGGAAAAGGGCGCCAACACGACCGACGGCGCCGACTGGGTGCACAGCCGGGCGCTGATCCAGCCCTTCTTCGAGCGCAGCGTCTACCACAACACGGACCGCATCGCGCCCTTCGCAGACGGGTTCCTCAAGCTCCTCCCCGCCCGGGACGGCGAGACGGTCGACGTTCAGCCACTGATGCAGCGATGGTTCGTCGACATCACGACGGACTTCATCTTCGGGCAGGCGGTGGGGGCGCTGCAGGACCCGGCGCGCGCGCGCCTCGCGTGGACAATGATGGATTGTCTTCGCGGGGCGAGACTGCGCACCCAGGCGTTTCGCTTCATGTGGGCTTTCAACTGGGACTGGTGGCTGGCCGCCGTGGCGGAGGTGCACGAGTTCGTCAACGGCCATATCCGCGCCACGTATGCCGAGATGGACGAGCGAGACCGTCGGCTGCGGTTGGGGATGGAGGTAGAGCCCGAGCGCACAGACCTGCTGTGGTCCATGGCCAGCCAGCTGCGCGACAACGAGGCCGAGCTGCGCTCCCAGGTGTGTCTTATTATCGTGCCTACTAATGACACCACCTCCATCTTTATCAGTAACTGTATCTGGTTCTTGGCCCGCCACCCGGATGCATGGGAGAAGCTCCGCCAGGAGGTGGCTGCACTGGGCAAAGACGCGCCGCTGACTTTTGATGTTCTGCGGAATATGACGTACCTCAATGGCGTTATGAACGAGAGTGAGTTGCCCCTTTTCCCCCTTCTCTCTCTTTTTCTTTTCTTTCTCTACCATGAAACGAACCCCAACTTGCTAACCATCCCCCCCTCCAGCCCACCGCCTAATCCCCAACAACGCCACCCAAGCCCGCGCCTGCCTCTCCGACACCGTCCTCCCCGTGGGCGGCGGTCCCGACGGCCGCTCCCCCCTGCGCGTGCGCAAGGGCGACATCGTCTCCGTGACCAAGACGGTCATGTACCGCGACCCGGACCACTGGGGCGCGGACGCGGGCGCCTTCAAGCCCGAGCGCCACAAGGGACTGCGCGGGTCGTGGGGGTTCCTGCCGTACGGCGGCGGGCCGCGACGCTGCCCGGCCCAGATGATGGTGCAGACTGAGGCGGCGTACATGCTGGCGAGGCTGGCGAGGGAGTATTCTCGGATCGAGGCCCGGGACCCGGAGCCGTACAGGGCGGTTATGAGGATTGGGCCGTCGAATAAGACGGGGGTTAAGGTTGCGTTTTATAAGTAGGGGGTTGGACCTGGGCTGGTGGTTGGGGGGATGGGAGGAGTAAGGGAGACTGTGGATGTTCCTAGACCTGGGTGATAGCTTCCCGTGATCACAGTAGGAAATGAGTTACGTCGACTCTGGGTCTTGGTGAAGGTTAAGATATGTGATATGCTACTGCAGTGTTGAATGTGATCCCAATGGGTCAAGATGGTATGTGGCAACTCTAGCTTCCGTGCTCTCTAGTTGTGGGGTGAAATCAAACATAGTTGATCCTGGCTATTCGATAGTCTCGCAGTTCACAGTGAAGTGCTACACATATGATATACGTAGAAACTTCAAGTTCAATACTAATGAATCATGCTGTTCTTTAAGAGCTCGCTCAATTTCAGCTAGGTACGCTGAGACGTTATCTTTACACACAAGCCGAGCTTATGAGGAACCAGCCAGCTTTCTCACTGTTTATATTTGCAAAGCAGAGATTTCAATCGTCTAACCTAACTGCTTCAGCCAGGTAGGTTAGAGCTCTCTTGTCTCTGAGTGATGAAGTGCGATGTGTGTTACAATGAACCGTATCGACAGCGTTGATAATGTCCCAGTGTATCATTCTAGTTACCATTACAAGACAGTGAAACTGGAAGCAGAGATGAAGCGGGCTTATCAGGGCCGATCAGTGTGTCAGTGATGATCCAAAGGTTATCCAGCCACGACGCCCTGAGAACTGACAGACTGACTCGAAACGGCTACTGAGTTTCGAGCTTGGCGAAGCTTGTCCGAGCGGCCTCAAAGCATCAAGGCGACTCGTCCGGACCCTAGGTTAGGCCACCGGGTTTCATTGTGAACTCCCGGCCAGAGAGTAGGATTGTCGTGGTAAGCGGACTAAACATATCCCTTGTAAGCAACGTCACAGGTCGTCCGTCGGCTAGCAAAACCCGAGCCGTCGGGTTGTTACTGAACTCGACGGCTTATAAGTTCAGGAGGTGATCCGTCGGCTTGAACTCGACCGCCGGCTTGCGGGTGAAAACCACCGTTGTCTTTTCCCCGCTCCGAGCCATCACTTCGGATTATATGGCATCTTGACAAGCGGCCCGGTTTCGGGGTAAAATCCCGGAGCGCCGTTAACCCCACACTTAGTTCTCCGAGTTTTGGCGGGGCAAAGTCGGGGACAGCGGCAAGCCCTATACCTCCCGCTATTCCAAGGGTTTTGACGGGGTTTCACGGGGCGAGCTCAACCGCGGGGTTTTGCGGCGTTACCCCTGGCCCCCCGTTAGGGCCTGGGGGAAAGTTCTCGACTCGAGCGCATAGGTCATGCCAGTAGGTGACCCCTCGTCAGTACTAGAGCCACTTGCTCTGGTTTTGCGACTTGGAGGTGCTCACGGTCTCGAGACCGGAATTGGCGTTCGAGGTCCTGATTATCACTTCCATTTCTCATCCCTCACAGCTATCTTCACAGAAGAAGCGTGACCATACACTTGAGACGTGCCAATGCCCACCCCACAAGGCACCATCCTCGTGACCGGGGCCAACGGGGGCCTCGGCAGCGCCATCGTCTCGCACATCGTCGCCGACTCCGAGCTCAGAACCTACCACGGGCTCTACACAGTCCGTGACGCCTCCGCCCCAAACTCGGCCCTCAGATCCGCGCTCTCGCCGCAAGATGGAGCATCCCACGACATCGTGTCTCTGGACCTGAGCCGGCTGTCTAAAGTGCGCGAGGTCGCGGCCGAAATCAACGGACGCGTGTCGCGTGGCGAGATCCCTCCCATCCGGGCGCTGGTGCTAAACGCGGGTGTGCTGGAGTTTGAGGGGCAGACTTGGACGGAGGATGGCTTCGACACGAGCTTTGCGGCAAATTACCTTGGTCACTGGCTGTTGACGTTGTTGCTGCTGCAGAGTGTGGATCGGGAGCGTGGCAGGGTGGTTGTGGTGGGGAGCGCTGTGCATAATGCCGGGCTCAAGAGGAATGAGAGGCATTATAACGAGGAGAAGTGGAAGGTCATCATCCGTGACAGTACTGAGGCCATTGCCAAGGGTACGTGGAGTACTAATAAAGAGGATCCGTCTTTTCACAGCGGGTTTAGACGGTATGGTGCGTCTAAGCTGTGCCTTTATATGATTGTGTAAGATGACTCTCTCCCGCTTGCCCCTATTTTAACAGAAAAGAGGGTTCGCTGCCCCAGATTCTCTTAACCAGTCTATTGACCCAACAGCGAGAATCTTAGGGCCGAACTACAGCGGCGCCTGAGCACCGATCCAGCTCTCGGGCGTATCACGGTTGTCGGCATCGACCCGGGCTCGATGAACACGGGCATCTCCCGCCACGCAAACTGGTTCGTACGCATGATTGTGTTCCAAGTCATCATTGGTGGCGCGGCCAGGCTTCTTGCCGGCTACTATCCAAACACGGTGATGCGTACGCCCGAGAAGTCGGCCAAAGACGTCATGGACGCTGCGATGGGTCCTAAATGGGAGACTGGCGGCATCTATCTGGACGGCTCCGAGATTGGTGATGTGAGTGAGGAGGCCAAGGATGCGGAGAAGCGGGTGTTGGTGTGGCGGGATAGTGTCAGGTATGCGCGGCTCGAGGAAAGGGAGACGGTGCTCATGGATTGGAAGTGACTTCTGTTGATTAATGGCCTGTCTTGGTTTTGACGATGGCAAGGCATTTCGTTGAAAGGGTACACATAATCAAGCTAAATGTCTAATTCCTTGTCATCGATGCACTGTTTCAACTCCAACATGTTTATAGATCTGATCCAGTTTCTAAGACTGAAAGTCCCGAATATAGATAATACGCGTTGCCCCTACTGTGCTATGAGGTGGTCTTTCTTGGGCACGCCACTCTATCTTAATGTAGACCAGGTAGTCTAGTTCTTACTTCAGACACTGTCATGAGGCAGGTAGCTTCCAAGCCTACCCTTGATAACACATACAATAGCTACACCACCAGACTCAAGTTACTTTCACATCATCAGACAGCGTTGGATGTCGCTTTCTCGGCCCCGAGAGGTTTTGGGATTTTTCTGGCACTTATGAGCTTCATTGGCACATTGACAATCTCTCCTCCATCACAAGATTGGATCCTGCGTTAGGTCTTTCCTCACGATCTAGACTATGGTGCAGTGAGAACACGGCGCTGCGCAGAAAGAGTACATAACAATGTCTTCTTAGCACCAAGCGGACAGGGCGGTATACTGCTAATAGTCCCACGATGACTCCTGTGGCAGCAAACCTAGGTGTTTTATTGGCGTTGAAAACAAGGGATGTATACCATAAGCCCTTCTTGCCAAAAGATACTCCAGGTAACGTATGCGACAACCCTGCTTCAACTCAGCTGGCCAAGCGACAAGAATCTTCATTCCCAATTCATAACATAGTATCGGCCTTAAAATTTCTCGGGCCGCCTCTTGACGCGAATCTTAGCTCCTGCAGGCGGAGTATTCAACTCAGCTACCTGCCCATTAGGCGGTCGCCTGCCATTATACTCTGGAGGGAATTCAAAATCGTAATGCGTCAGGATATACGCAGTCACCATCTTCAGCTCAAAATCCACCAAGAACCGGCCCGGACAGGCATGACGCCCATGCCCAAAAGCGAGATAGTCAGGCGCGGTAGTGACGAAAGAGTTCTCGTGATACGCAGGCTTCTTGCCGCTCGGGGCAGCAGCCGCCTCCTCGCCTCCCTTGGCCTCCGCCTCGGCCTTCTCCCAGATGGAGCGCGAGAAGCGCCACGGGTCGAACTTGTTGGCCTCGGGGAACTTGTCCGGGTCCTGCTGCGCCTGCGAGGCGAACCACGACATGATGGTGCCCTTCTTGAGCGGGACGCCGTTGTCGGTCACGATGCCGTCCTTCATGACCATGCGCAGGAGGCCGCGGTTGCCGAAGGGGAAGGTTACGCGCATCGACTCCCGGGCTACGCTGTCGTGGCCGTGGAGGTTCATTAGTTTTTCTTTTGTCCAGGGGCCGGGTGATAGGGCGTGGTCGGCCTCCTCGCGTAGCTTGTCGATGGTGCCGTGCTCTCGGTCCGAGTCGATGATGTTCAGGAGCATCTGCACCGCTGTGCCGGCCGTCTGGTGCATGCTGACGAAGTTGGTCGCTGCCAGCCGCGTTGCCATGATGCCGGTGTCGTGTAGCTCCTTTGGCCGCTTCTTCTCCGCGAAGCGCAGCATGACCTGGAACTGGTCCTGGGGTTGCTCGTCCGTGTCCTTGCTCATGGCGGCGAGACGCTCCTGGTAGTATGGTTCGATGTGGGCCTTGATCTTGGCCAGGTTGCGCCAGGTGTGAATGCTGGCCAGGCGAGCTGTAATCGGCCTCAAGATGGAAGGGGTGAGGTTGCCGAGAACGGCAGTCACCATGACGCCGTCGATGATAGCGAGGGTCCGCTTGAGATAGTCCTCGTTTCGGCAGAGTGGTAGTCCGACTGTAAAGCGACTGGACGCAGCGCAAACGATCGTGCGGACGGCCTCGTCTACGTGGAGCTCCTTCCAGTTCTCAGTATCCATGCCAAACACTTTTGGCACGATATAGCGAAGCTCATCATCGACAGCCGGGATCAGACTTTGCATCATGGAATTCAGTTGCGTCTTGACCAGAGCGAACTGCCACGGGTCGCCCCAGTATCTGGAATGACCAAGGCTGTACGCCGACAAGTTGGCCTGGAGAAATGCCTGTGACACGCTGAGAGCACTGTCTGGCAGGCTCATGGCCCAGTCTACAGAACTTTCCGGCATGACGAGGTCTGCCTTGCCACCGTAGCCGGGCACAAGAACGGGCTTTCCTTTCTTTCCGAACTGCAGTGAAGAGTTAGAATACTGCACCTCTAGACCCGCTTGAGAATCAGACATACCTTGCGATACGCCTCAGTGTACAGTGAAGCACAGTCATAGTAGTATCTCAGTCGGGTCTTCAGCGTAAAGCTCTGCTTCCCGTCGGGCTCTCCGACCAGTGGCAGACCCAATCCCTCATAATCGCCCATGGCAAAGATGGATCTGTACACGGCGGCGCCCATCCCTAAGGCTACAAACACAATTACAGGGAGGAGTAAGTCGTGCACCGGCGGCATTGTGTCTTCCAGCCGCGCCTTGTAGCTGGATAGCACAGTCGGTATGTTGGCAAGTGCGGACGACATTGTTGCGGTTTGTCCACGTCACTCCAAAGTCTGGCTTAGACGTCAAATCTAGTAAGAGTCTATTCGAGCTACCAAGTTGAAAGTTGGCCGGTGGTTGGTAGGTAGACATAAACTGGAGGGTAAACACTGGCTTCGAATTATTTGTTCATTTTGGCCTACCCATATATTCTACACTCTAGACTTAGACGTCTGGTTTGATGATACTTTCTTACGGCGGATTATTGCCGGCTGGTGGTGCTTGTTCCACATAGCAGGTGCTGGTAGGCATGCAACATGCATCTTTCCCCAATTCTCCGATCCCCCCAACTTTCTCGGCCAACCGATTTCCCGGCCTCTGGCTCTTATTACCTCTAATTAATCTGTTATCCCGCCGGGATGACAAAACGTGCTATCCGTATTTTCCGACCCATCGCCCTGCCGAATGCCTTCTGTAAACTTGAACCGACAGGAATGTGTCCGGCTTACCAACCATCCCGTGTAAGTCAATACGCAGGTACTGCTGAAGAGAGCTCAACGCCGCAACATGCAGTGCCTCTGTCACTAATACCAATTCGTTATAGTATGACTTGACTGGGTCCAGTTACATGCAAAGATTTTGGCAGTTAGATGCAGGCTTTGTGTTCGATCTGCACAGTGAGCGAGAAGCGGCTGCTCATACTTATGTACTTATTTTGCATACTCTTGTTGGTTTAGAGGCCATCACCACCCGACGTTGGGCATTGTTCAACCTATCATTGGGCATCGCAGACAATGGACCTGAAGATCAGCAAGCCGTTAACCCTGAAATGCGGCCTCACATTGCCAAATCGTCTTGTCAAAGCCGCCATGGCAGAGGGCTTTGCAGACAATGGTCACTTACCAGCGAGTCAGAAATGCTTGACTGTGTATGGACGATGGGCTAAGGGGGGTTGGGGTCTTGTAATCACAGGTAAGGCCTAACTATGTCTAGGATTAATTCAATCTTGTCAGTCCTTCAAGACTAACCGTTATGGAGGAAATGTCCAAGTCGATGCAGCCCACTTGGGTGAACCCGGCGACATCGCCGTCGACATCTCCCTTCTAGAAGACAGAACACTCGCCGCATTCAAAGCTTGGGCTGCGACGTGCTCAAGAAACGGGACCAAGGCCGTCGTCCAGCTCTGCCACCCAGGCCGCCAGATCGCCTTCAAGAAAGAAAAGATTGCTCCAAGTGCAATTCCGATGGACTTCGGCAACGCTCTGATCCCGCGGCTTCTCAATAAGCTGGTCTTTGGCACTCCGCGCGCCATGACGGCCGATGAGATCCAAACCGTCATATCCCAATTTGCAAACGCGGCGCGTTTGATGGCTCAGGCGGGCTTTGCTGGCATCGAACTGCACGCTGCACATGGCTACTTGCTCGCGCAGTTCCTGTCGGCGAGGTCAAACACCCGTACGGACGCGTATGGCGGTAGTGCAGCGGCTCGCGTCCGTATCGTGGTTGAAATCATCCGCGCTATCCGGGACGTGGTGCCGTTGGGGTTCTGCGTCGGGCTCAAGCTCAACTCTGTTGACGTCGGGTCGGCTGCGGATCTGGGGGACTGCTTAGAGCAGGTGTGCGCCATTGCCGCCGCCGGTATTGACTTCCTCGAAGTTAGCGGTGGGAGCTTCGAAGATCCTGTCTTCAGTACCGGTCCCGGGGCCGGGCTCAGGGCGCTTTCGCACGAGAAAATGGAGGCCAGCACATTGGCACGGGAGGCTTTCTTCATTGACTTTGCCAAGGCTGTCCGGGCGAGTGTTCCTGGCTTGCCGCTGGTCGTCACTGGTGGCTTTCGTACACGACAGGGTATGGAAGCTGCTTTGGCGGATGGGAGCTGCGATTTGATCGGTCTTGCGAGGCCTGCTGTCATGGATCCTCTGTTGCCGCGGACTGTCCTGCTCAACCAGGACATACCTGCCAGCAAAGCAAATATCAATGTGAACAGGATCCCGCCCGCGGCTATTGTGAAGATGCTTGGTGTTAAGCTCCTTGGTGTGGGCGCTGAGAGGGTGAGTGTTACTGTCAACGGGAATGCATGACTACCTACTTGCGCGCAATCACTGACGGTTCTTTCAGGACTGGTATACCCACAAGATGCATCGCATCGGCTCTTTGAAGGGCTCAATAGTCGTTGTAGGGGCCAGTAATAGACTGGGCAGTGGTTTCGTTCACGAGCTCCTGAGTCAACCCGATGCGGCGAGAGAGTACTACGGACTCTATTTAGCAGAGGCAGCACACGACAGCAGTATCAATAAAGTCCTGAGGAGAGCTGAGAAGGCGGAGCACGAGTACGAACTAATGAACCTTCACTTCTCGGATCTTACGAGCATGCGCAAGTTGGCCGAGACTATCAACAAACGTGTCGCCCTGGGCTTGATGCCTCCCATTGTAGCACTCATGCTCAGCGCTGATGCAGAGAGCCACGTACCTCAGCGCAGGGACATTTACACGAATGAGACAATGTCCAGAAAGCGGGAGAACACGGGATTCCTGGCTCAGTTTCTACTGATGCTTTTACTCCTACAGAGCATGGACAAGGAGAGTGGCAGAATCGTGTTCTTTCCCACGAGAAACAAGACTAAGGGCAGGCGTACCGGCCACCGTCGTGCTTCTCCTGAGCATGACCCCTCGGAAACGAAAAGATTGCTTCACAGTGATGGAAGGGACCCAGATCCATGTCAAAGTATAGGGTGAGTCAAGCTTCTTATGCGCAAACGTAGATCAGAGAACAGAATTACTGACGCATATGGGTAACAGCCAACAGCTCAGCGCACGCCTCTCAACCGATCCAGAGCTTTCCGGGATATCCGTCGTTGGCATCCCGCGGGAGCCGACTGAGCAGGGGATACTCGATCGGATCACAACATGGATAGTAGTGGCAGTTACAGCCCTACTTTTGCTGCCTACTCTGGGGACGGGCAGCTGGTATGCTGCGAAGTACAAGCCAGCAGCACAACAGGCGTTACGGGTAGTGTTAGACTACGTGAATGGTGTTTACGTCGGCGCTGCCGCCATACAGGAATCTGATACGGATTATGAAGCTGAGAGCGGACGACTTTGGGAGGATAATGTGGTCGCTGCTGCTATCAAAGATGGTGACACGACATTAGCCAACTGGAGGTGAAGTCACAGATAACATCGTATCACAAATAAGAACTACCAAGGCCATTATCAAGATCTCCGCCTATATGATGTGTCACGTAAGATATTATCGAGTCGGATATAAAATCGGTTCGGAAAGTTTATGTGTCCGAGTACTTCTTGCTGAGGAACGAAAGTCAAGGGTGCCCGCCAGTAACTACACATGTACAGTACAAACACTTCCCACCGTGTACTTGAACGAGAGATCCGCCATACCAACTACACTATGTAGACAATAAGCATGAGCACGATAAATCACTCATTTTAGCACTTCTTACACCAACTTCTACTAGGCTCTAAGGAAAGGTATGCCGCTCTAAAAGTCCTATACCGCAAGCCCTACTAGTAATCCTAGACATAGTCTGTTCGACCAGCGCTGTCATAACGCTTAGGTATGTGCAACACACCCAACTCTTTCACGTGAAGAACAACCTTGTTGCTCCTTCCTCCGAGCCGCAATGGCGTCCATGGGACGGCGGACGGGACGACCCGGCTGACGGCAGAAATATCTGGTTCGGCTGAGTACAAGTGATTGTTCAAGCAGAACCTCAAAATCATAGGCATACTACAACAATGAAGTGCCGAACAAATTACACTCTCTTCTTACAGTGTGAGATATGGGAGGTTGCCAAGGACTGACGGGTCAAGGACATCCGCTGTCTGGATGTATCGGTACCGCAGGGCTTTAGAGTGTAGTACATCGGGCAGTCTAGTACCCCGACCGACAACACATTCAACCGTCCATCTTGTCCTCTCCACCACACGGATCCGAGTCTTGTACCTTTCCTACACGTCCAGACGTGGACTCTGGAGAACAAGTGACTTACAAGCGGTCTCATGTCGGTCATCTGCCGGCTCCCGACATCAATACCGGACTTATTATGCTCAAACTCCGATGTTCCATTGTTCGGCACCATGTTGCCGCGGAGGTATCTCGGGTTACGCGCTCGAGAAGCACACCGTCTATCAGTCTCTCACTGTAGTAAACTGGAGTTTCGGAGGATCTACCCCGGAACTGCCTGTTTACTCGTGTTCATGTAACATGTGCACAGTGACCAAGCATTTGTCATGGATCTCAAGTGAACAATATCATTGGGTCTCTGCAAAAGTTCATTACATGCTGTCTGGTAGGAACCATCTAACCGGGTCGTCGCCGGCTCACCTTCCTAACTCGAACTAGCTCTCGTCGGAGTGGTGGTGGTCCATCAGACAACCCCTATAAGCGCCACAGCCGCACCCCGTCACAGCCCGTGAGCAAGCTCAGGGTTCTTCCTACCCACAACCTCAGCACACAACGTCAGCGCCCTCGCCGCAGCACTCGAGACAGCCTCATCCACATCCAACTCCGGCGCGAGATGATCCCGTCCACCACCATCCACCATCTTCCCCCTAGTCCGCCGCACCAGCAGTCCATCGACATACGCCGCAGCCGCACTGAACAACACAAACTCATGCGTCGAATGCGCGCCCGCGGCCCCCACGACCCGTCGCTCAAACACCCGCACCACGTCCAGCAGCACGTCCCGCAACAGCTGTCGGATAGGACCCAATATCGTCGGGAACGGGTTCTCCTCCAGCTCCGTGATCAGGTCCAGCGACAGCGCCGCCGCCACCTGCCGCTTCGAGTGCGCGTACGGCCCGTGGCCGTGCAGCAGCAGCGACACGTACGCGTCCGCCGTGGCCCCTCCTCCTCCTCCCTCGCCCGTCGTGTCGCTCCCGGAGGAAATCAACGCGCTGGGCGGCACGCCCGTGCCGGGCCGCGATTGCGTCCCGCCGCTGTAGGTGCCGCCGTCGGATTGGGAGCCTTGTTGCTGCGTCTTGGAGACGAAGTCGAGGAGGGAGAGGCTCGAGGACGAGGCGAACGAGGAGGAGGACGAGGAGCTCTCCCCGCTGGTGGTGCTGTCGTTGAGGATGGACTTCAGCCCGAAGGGGCGGGCGAGGAGCTGCGCCGAGAGCTCCATCCGCATCATGCGCGAGTAGTAGTTCATGGGCTTGGTGAGGGCGGCCTGGTCGGCGAAGGGGGAGTGCAGGGCCAGCACGAAGGGGCGCGTGAACAGCTCCATCATGTGGATCTGGAACTCGCCCGGCGGCGACGGCGTCATCTCTTGGAGGACGGCCAGGTTGGCCTTGCAGGCCTCGTTGAGCTCCGCGGCCAGCTGGTGGCTCTCCTCGTAGGCCTTGGGAGAGTTGGGTGCGTTGAGCAGGCCGAGGATCTGCAGGCGCAGGCGCTGGGTTTTGGCTAGCATCTGCGGGATGGAGGGCTTCGCTGCTGGTGAGAGGCCGGGCCAGAGGGCTTCTTCGTCGTCGCCGGTTATGCCGGAGGGGGGCTCGCAGTCGTAGCTCTCGGGCATGAGCGGTGCGGGGAGGCCTTTCTCGAAGCAGCGTTGTAGGGAGAGTTCGAGCATTGTGGCCCAGAGACCGCGGCGGACCTCGACTTCCTTTGCGGACATGCCGGGGTTGCGTGTCGTTGGTTCGCGGTGCAGGCCGATCTGGAAGCCTATCCGGGTCAGGTCATAGTCGCCGAGGAGGAAGTCTGCGCCGGTTAAGGCGCTGCTGGGCTGGGGCCGAATCATTCCTGTCAGGGCTAGGAGACACATGCTCTGGGCTACGCCGAGAGAGGCGCGGTATCCCGAGACCATCTGGCGGGTGAGCCAGTGCTTGGCAAATGCGATGCGGGCTGCAGTCTCCTGCTGCAGTGCGCTCTGAGAGTCTGCCGTAGCGTGAGGGCTGAGGGTTACACATGATCCAAGGGTGACGACCAGGAGTATGTGGCATATGGAGATCTGTTCAGCAGAGGTAGGTTGGGCCGGGGGGCGTTCCCAGAAGCGATCATATTGCAGCAGAAACGACGGGATATCAAGAATGCGCAGTAGCGACTCGAAGGTCTTGATGTAAGCCCGGACGAGGACATCACATTGCGGACGCGGAGGCAGTAACTTTTTGGCTGTCGCCGCAGTTAGGTCCAGCCCGCCCGTGGTCGGATCGGGCCAAGCGCCAAGACCCGCATCGGCCTTAGCTTCGTGGGCCGCGCGGGCGGCCCGTTCCAGCTTGGTTAGCATCTCCATTAGCGTCCGCCCGCTGTCGGCATCGCCTAGTGCACATAGCGGCGGCGCAGACTCATCCACGTCACTCCTCCCGATGGCATACTTGCGCAGGAGGCAGCGCACGCCATCGCACCGCACGGTAACGGTGTTCCACGGGGCGCTGCTGCTTACGGTCGAGGTGGTGGGATCGACGGCCATGCGAGGAGGCGAGGCGCTGAGTGGCAGACGCAGGTAGCGCTCCAGGTCGGACATGGAATCGGACCGTCGGCTGTAGGGAAAGATAGGGGGGAATCCTAGCCGGCTGCCAGTGTCCCAAAGCGGTGCATCGGTTCCTTCGGCGGATGACGAGAGTGCATTAGCAGTCTCTATATCGAAGCATGTGGAGCCAGTGAGGAAGCTCAGATCGAGCATCTCCTCGTCTCGAAAGTCCGACTCCTGGACTGAGTGGCCGAATAGTGCCGCTGCTCCACCCGGCAGTTGTTGGTGGTTGGCGGCCGGATCCGAATCGGACACGCTGGACCGAACTATGTCCGACTCGGACATGTCGAGACGACCACCTCCGGATCCTCCAGATCCACCAAAGTTGTCGTCACCCCTGCCAAGGTTGTTGTCAGCACTGCCGCCATTTTTGTCACTGCCGGTGCGGGTCCTTCCGCGGCCATAGCCGTTGTAATCATCCCCGCTGTTGCTATTGCCCGTGTTATTGCTGGTGTTGGCGTTGGTGTTGGTTTTGTTGTTGTTGTTATAGACGCATCGGAGGTTGGACCGCGATTTGCGACAAGGACCACACGGAGTCTGGAGGTCGCAGCTTGTCTTTCTCCGACGACACTCTGTGCATGCTATGGCCGGCCGCCTGCGTTTGTGAGGGGGTCCGGGGTCCATAGTTTCCAATAATGTTGCTGATGATGTCGTACTTGTCGTCGTCACGCCACTACTTCACGCCGTCCACGACGTCTCAGTGACAATCCCGTCCAAATTGGCCAAGGTTCAAATACAAGCTCTTGCATGTCTTCTACAGGCACTGGTCGACTTGTATGTTATATAGACATGAGAGCCACTAATGACATGATTGTCAACCTGCGAGTATGCAGGCTACGCTGCGTGTGCCAGGATTCAACCACCTCCAAGCCTGCACTTTTGCTGCAAAGAGATCTGACCATTATACACAAGTTGTATTCACAAGTACCACACATGGGTGTGAAAATTACTACCCCAGATGGTATTCGGGGAAAGATACTGCAGCTGCTTGCTGTAACCCTTTGGCGAGTTTTGATATCAGCAATAAGCAATATCGAGACAATGCAAGGATCGCCCAAACCGGCACCCCCACAAACCAGAGGGGATCGACATTCACGACCCCTGGAATCCACGATGATACCATCCCACTGTATCGTTCGATTTTCCTCTTTCCTCATCGGCATAGCCGAATACTTGTTTTCCCCGACTTGAGTTCTCTGTTTCTTTTGCCCCCCCTGTCCCTAACCCACAGATAGCTAAGCTAATGATTCAAACGCCGCGGCGAAACGGGCACAACTGCCTCTCCTGGTCAAGTTTCTATAGACTTAGTCAACTAACACTTTAAGGAGCTTAGCACTAAACTCGACTGTAACCATTGAGCAAGTAATGCCATTCATTCAAATACGTCCTATGTCCGAAGGACGACGGACATACCCAAAAGCGAACACCGATTCTGAAATGCAGTCACATCGCCTTCAGTATCAGGTACATGTGCATAAATCTATGCATAATGGACCAATGATACATATGCATACACGCCACAACCGTTTGTACCTTCTTCCCGTACGGAAGTTCCCTTAATGTAATTTACATGTGATGTAGTATGCCCCTAAGCACGGAGCAATAACGGGGTGATGTTTATTTTCAGGAAGACTATCCCAATGTAGAATATCTTCCTCCGATGGTAGAGCGGTATCCTGATGAGATACGAGCGCGAACTAAGTACTGTGCATCGAGCGTGAGCTTGGTATAAATTATGCTGCAATAGTCCGCACAGACGATCTTGTTCCTGCCTTAGGTCTAGATAGGAGGCGGCGACGGGGGTGCTGTGTACATGTGTAAGTCGTCGAGGTCAAAGAGGTTATAGATACGTGGGGGTGGGCGGGGATCAAGTGCAAGGGGATGTTGGAAACTAGGAATGTTACGTGAGCGGGGTAGAGATGGTCAGATGCACGCTGAGATGCAGGATCGGAGCGTGTCCCGGTTATCAAAGGGGTACGACGGAATGACAAAGCGGATACCTACACGCAAGACATAGGAAAACCAGAGTTCCCCCGTGCTTATGGTACTGCGATCAAGGAGGGGGCAGAAACAGCAGAGTGTAAGGCAGTTACCACTTTCCAAATGGAATGCCGGGGCTTCATACGGACGAGTGGGTAGGCTTTGGCAGTGGGCCTATAGGTCCCGATACGAGGGAATGCGAAATAAGACGCTTCTAGGCCACCTATGCCGATCTATGTCACAGAAATAAATCCTAAATAATCTTACATCTCTTCATAGAAGGACTATGCAGGGAATACTGTTCGATTGGCTAGCTCATCCTCTAATCTATAAGCCATCCTATGGTGTAACATTATATCGAGTGAATTGCGCATGGAGATTGCCACGCTACGCTTACGAGATTAGTCAGGTGAGGTATGGAGATGTCGTTAGCGGGTGAGGCTCTTCAGGTGAAGTCATACGGCAGTGAATAGGTAAAATGGATAAGTACGGAATGGGAATGGTCTGATTGCGTTACCATGGCTGGCCGGAGAGCTATCTGTCACTGTCAAACTTTGCCCCCTGCAAAAGGGAATGATATCGTCTAAGTGTGAGATAATCCATCAGATAATCATTTTACTGAGGCTACCCAGGGTATGGCTGCAAATCGAACAGTGGAGGACTCGGAGTGATGCTCATGACAGGCATAATGGTCGATAGACAGTGTTTGCGTAGGAAACTAGATCTAGGGCAATCTTACCAATCACATCGTTGATATAATGGCAGACAATAGCAGATGGCGTCTTGAAAGCATCCGCGGATGCTATTGAGCGAGCTGCAAATGGCCGTTAATTCACCTTCACCTTGAGCTCACGCTCCGCATCCCTAGACCTAACTTTGGTTACCTTCATTTTCACCCAATGTACAGTATTACACTAGAAGGAACAATGCTATGGTGATGTTTACAGAGACGTCCGTTGTCACTCTCTCAACACCCTAGCTCATCTACAAGAGATTTTGGCTTGCCTCAGGTCCAACTAGACACCGCGCGTAGTCACTTCACCCTGTCCTGGAGCCCCAGCAGCTTAACCGCATTCTCAGACACAATCTTCCCCAACTGCTCCGCATCCACCAAACCAGACGCCTTCAGCTCGTCCAGAAACCGCAGTCCAGCCTCATTGCTCTCAAACGGATAGTCCACACTGTACAAAATGCGCTCAATCTTCGTATTCCTCAGAATACAAGCCATCGGATCCACGCTCCACACGCCCGCAGTCGTGATCCAGATATTTGCATCCCACACCTCCCTGAAGCTCCTCTCCCGCGGACCCCACCTCGCAGAGTGCTGCGCGATCCGCTCCAGCATGAAGGGCAGCATCTCCCCCATGTGCCCGATCACGAGCTTCAGACCGGGGAACTTGTCGAACACGCCCGCGGCGTAGAGTCGCAGCACGTGCACCGCCACGTCAGAGTGCCACCCGAACGCGGAGGCGCCGATCCCGGAGGCGGTCGCGGCGGCGGCGGCGGGGAAGTTGCCCGAGTAGAGGGTCGTCTTGGTAGACTCGGTCGGCCACGTCGGGTGCAGATAGATGGGGACGTCGAGCTCTTGGGCTGTGCGCCAGAAGATGTCGTAGGCTTGGCCGTCGTAGTACGTCCCGGCGGAGTGGTTGTCTATCATGGCGCCGACGAAGCGGTGGTCTTCCAGACATCGACGGAGTTCGGAGGCGGCGGCGGCGGGGGAGGACATGGGTAGTGCGGCGAAGCCGGCGAGGCGGTGCTGGTTCTTGGATAGGGAGGCCGCCAGCTCGTCGTTGGCGGCGCGGCATCTCGAGGGTTCCATGTCGGCTGGGACATGGGAGATGACCTGTATTTTGACATTTCCGGCGTTCATGTGCTCGAGCCGCGTGGGGCCGAGGTCGCGCAGCTTATCGAGCAATTGTCCTGTGTAGGGGGGGTTTGTCGCCAGGTAGGCGTCGGAGATGAAGTGTTCTTCGAGAGTGATGATGTCATCCATTGCGGTTCGGTGATACCACGAAAATCAAAGAGAAACCTGCCGTTTGCCTTGAGATATTGTAAATTGTTGTACATTTGATTTGGTGATTTTGTCTTTTGTGGCCGTAAAGTCGGTCATTGAAGGCGGCGAGCTAGACTTGGAGGTTGGATTACTGAGCGTCAGACGGAATGTGGACCCGCACATCGTCAGAGATGTAAGCGCTGGTCAAACAAGGACAGGAAGTGAAATGTGCAGTTAAGGCTGCTGCTGAACTGAGGCGCCACGAAATGGTGTGACGAAACCTTCTCATCAGAGTGGTATATCCGGCACCCTTCTCCGTCCTCGGCTCCGGTGCGTACTAGTACTCTGGCTTCCATCCAGTTCATTAATCTCTTTTGACTAGTTGAGGCCTGTTTTCACAGCTTGAGTCTCCAAATGAGCTATGTGCTGCTGTCCAATACTCTTTCGTGATCTCAGAATCCCAGGAAATTTGTCCTGGAGCGACCATTTTACTCTGTAATGCGAATGTTGTGAGTCTAACTCGTCGAGCCTGGCAGTGCTATCTCTCAAGATCTCGTACAAGGTGGTGGCGCTTCCGAGGTAGCGATCTGCGTCTGGCAAGGGGTAAAGCTGTTTTGTGGAGAGAGCCTTAACTATCGGTCCCAGAAGCGCAAGATCGCAAATTTCGGTGTGTGAGCTTCGGAAGCGAGGGCCAGTGCAAACCCCTGAGTCTGGTCCCGCTGTCAAAAGTCCTGAGAGGATCTCACGCATGGGTCTTAGAAGCACTCGTTTGACAAGATCGATACGTGCTTCCGCTACTGTGTCTGGAGGCACATAGTTAGCGCTTATCGACTCGCAACAAGGTAGGGGTGCTTATCGTGCTCTCAAATATGAAGGCGGCGACATTGACATAAATGCATTAGGACGGCCGTATCAAGGATGTCTATGCTCAAAAGCAACTCGTTCTGGTCGAGACGATTGGAGTCTTGGTCCAAGAGATTGCCATTTTCGTCTAAAGAACATGTACGGACGAGACGATCGATATGCGCCTTGAATCCGTCTTCGTCACCCAACTCCCACGTAATCCAGATAAAGTTCACCGAGCACCGAGGCGACCGGCGGTAGTCCTCTATATGACCGGGCCTTATGACGGACCGAACCCAGTTCTGAGCCCAGGGACGCAGAATCTTGGTCATATCATATTTATGACTTAGCACTGTCAGACCATACAGCTGCGTCTCATTTGGGACTCTGGGAAGCCGTTCGGCAGTGCCATGTGCAATGCTGAGAAGCATTGCCAGAGCGTCGGGGTCATCGTCGGGGAGCCGAACGGTCCATGTCGCCTTGGGATCTGCCGGCTTTGACTCGGAAAAGCTCCCATAGAGCATTGCTTTAAAGATGGGAGATACTCGAGACATAGTGCGAGAACAGACAACATATGTGACTGCTCTCGGCCCAACCTTGAGCCTGAGATCGCCGTCGCGGTCGAAGTAGAGGGTGGCTTGTCCACGCTTAGACTTACTGCGCTCCATCGCGGCGGTAAGAAAGGGGACGGCGTGGATGTGCTGTCTCGAGCCCTCAATTGGAATGGAAGAGGTCAATGGACGAGGTTTGAGAAAGATACGGCGTTGAGATTTTATACAGCTTCTTCTTCGTGATGTTTGTTAGACCTGGCAGAGTGAGGTACGAGGATCACGCGTCGTTGGAAGAGGAGGTCGCGACTTGTGCGGCCGGGGTCCCCTATCCATCCCTGACCCGTAAATGAGCGGCCCAGCGCTAGACAGGGGTTTGTCAGTCGGGATTCACTAGATCGGGCTCCGGGAGCGCACGGTCCCTAGGTATCTTAGTACACTATCTAGTCTGCCTGCCCCACCATCTTCTCTTCCTCGAATCCAGCATCTTCAAACCATCATTGCAGACGGGCTTTTGCGAGGCCATCAACAATGGCTGGAACCTCAAGTGAAAAGCTGCCCCACCATGTGGACAGCCCAGTTTATTTCGATCCTGATGGGGAGTTGCAACTGGAAGTCGGACCAGAGCGTACCGCCTTTGTCGTCTGCCCGCGATCGCTGGCCCGAGCCTCGCCCGTCTTCAAGACAATGCTGTACGGAGGCTTCGCTGAAGCAAAGCCAACAAGCGGTGATTGGCGTGTAGAGCTTCCGGAAGACGAACCGGATGCTCTCGCGCTGCTCCTGAATATCATCCACGGTCACTTCGACAAGGTCCCGAAGAAGCTACAGGAGCTCGAGCTATATGAAGCGACCGTGCTGAGCAACAAGTACGACTTGACGCACCTTCTCCGGCCTTGGGCTAAGCACTGGTTCCAAGACCTCGTGGAGGCGGCGCCACAGATTCTGGCGCACAGGATTTGGATAGCATGGGAATTGGGCGATTTCAATATGTTTTCGTCAAGCGTAACCAGGCTTTTACGTTTGTCGACCGTGAATGCAGAGGGCGACCTCCTGGACAATGGGGAAACGCCACTGCATAGTTTTGTGATGCTAGAGGGGTTAGATATTCTTGGTAAGGGTTTATCCACTACTGTGACGCGCCTATAGACTTACGATATGATGCAGACTCGTTAGCAGAAGCGAGGTTCAAACAAGTCCAGGCGCTCCTCAGCCCAGTGGATCGACTTTTCCAGAGCCTACTAGGTCGGGGAGAGCCTAGGCCGAGCAAGTGCTACATCGCGCATGCTTCATTCGACCATGACCGCGACACTTGCGCCGCTGCTGTCCTTGGAAGCATGGTCAAGGCATTGGATGCGGCAGGGCTCTTCCCCTTACCGCAACCTGAACACTATCCAGGCAGTGTCGAAAATCTGATCTACAAGATCCAGAAGGTCGGTCTTGGAATCTCGGCGCCGAGAACTAGTGGGGCTCGCTGCCGCCATGAGAACTGCAATCCAAACGAGGAGCTCATGGCCGAGGTGACCTTGGCGTATAATAATCGCGGGTCTATCGTTGACGCGACACATATAGCGCATATGGAGCTCCAAGCCAAGAAGTCAGGGATCTCATAACGCTTCGGCGGAAATTGAATGGCTTTGAACCAACAGATGAACTGTTCATGAGATATGACGTCTGATCGCTGCTGGATATCCATGAGAGCGAGGGGCAATGACTTTAGTCTAGGTAAGGTATGTCATCTAATGATTTTGGCTTCGTGGCACGGCCTTCGCATTCAAACTTGGAGATGTGGTATGAGAAGCAGAGCCATCAGAGGCTCTCTTGAAACAATTCCAAGCCAGGAGTAAAGATCAAGTATGTTCTGTCTCTACTTACTATAATAAACACAGATTCACTTTTTTTTTTTTCACTATTAGCCGCCTGGCTTTTTCAGAGTCTCTCATTCATTTGCCGTTTGGCGTCTAGATCTAGGTCTATCTATTTGTTCGTCAAGCTCGTTTCACATTGTCAAAAAGAGACTGCATTTCTCATGGAAGGACAGCACAGTTGCCTTAGCAGGTGCTGTTGCCCAAACCGTTGATGATGTCAGTGCTGTTACCGATAAATCCTGAGAAAGTGTTAGCTAGTGGCACGATGAGCAAAAGTCAAAAGGGGGCTTCTTACCATCTCCGTTGGCGTTGTATCTGACCATGTCAGACGCGTACGTAGGGCTGGTGGTGGCTGAGATGTCATCGACGTAGACGACATCGTATCCTATGCCACGAATCGCAAGTTAGCCATACACATTCAAAATGTCGGCAACACGCAGCAAGATCAGGTGACACCCACCCTTGAAGTAGGCGTCGATGAAGGTGCTCCAGACGCACTGGTCGGCGTTGACACCGCCGAAGAAGATGGTGGTGATCTCGTTCTCCTGCAGCCACAGGCCGAAGGGGGTCTGGGGCCCCCACAGGCCGCTGAGGCGGTTCTTGTGGAAGACGAGGTCGGTGCCGGCGGCGACGCCGGCGTCCTTCATGGTGCCGAGGATGCCGTAGGGCTCGGCGTTCCAGGCGCCGCGCATGAGCTTGGGCCCGACGGCGATCTCGGTGCCGTTGTCGTCGATGACACCCATGTCGGAGCCGAAGCTGGAGTTGGCGTAGTCGCCGTGGGAGAAGCCGGACTTGAAGGCCGGGGGGATGGTCAGCAGGTCGTAGTTGTCGAGGCCCCAGTTGACCCAGGTGACCTTCATGCCGTGCGCGCGGAAGGCGTTGATCATGTTGACGGTGGGGTTGATGGCGGCGCGGCCGAGGGTGGCCTTGGGGGACAGGGCCGGGTGCAGGAAGTAGTTCTGCATGTCGATGATGCAGAGCACGCTGCGGCTGGGCTCGATGATGGCCGACGAGCGCCTGCCCGAGAAGGGGATCAGCTTGGGCTTGGTCACGGGCATGACCTCGCTGCGGGTCAGGTCCCAGGTGCCGTTGGGCATCTTGATCCAGTAGTTGTAGGCGTTGCCCAGGGTCTGGGTGGTGTCGTTGAAGCCGATACCACCCAGGGCGTAGGCCTGTCGCTTGTCAACGGGGCCGGCAGCGGTGCCAGGGACCAGCGCGCTGGCCAGGGCAAGCCCGGAGATGAGTGCCTTGGAGAACATGTTTGAGACTGATATCTCGGGTTGCGCCTTCGGTAGCTGAGGAGAGAAAAGGGCAGTTCGATGTGAGCACGGACGCTGGCTGAGGTCAAGAGGGAGGAGTCTCTGGATGTCTCTTTCTGATCATCTGGTGAGTCGAACGTGAGGGAGTCTGTAGATCTTTATAGACGTGTCCCGGGGGGCCGGGCTCCATGCCGTGTCTCTTGCAGCCATGTGTAATCAGCAGTTGATAGCCGATCCGGATTTTATTTCGCCGGATCGGCCAACTTCGGCCAACTCACGACTGCTGCAGGTAGGGTCGAATACAGGTTGTCAACGCCTGCCTCTCGACCGCATAGCTGCAGTGTCGAGGCTCCGGGTAAACTGCGAGTGATATCGATATGGCTCGTCACCTGTGATGTGGAGCAGGGTATAGGTCTAAAGCTAGCCACCTACCCAAGGTGCCCCCCGACAGCCGTTTGGGGGCGGCATGGCAGGGGTCCTTTGTGCGCACGGCATAGTAAACGGCCTTCCTGCCGAGATCCGGAAGCAAGCAAGGTGAATGATGGAGGAACAGTATGTGGCAATGTTTAGGGCTGGAGCGACAAGGGTAGCAAGAGCAAAGATAACGTCGCCGTGTCGGAGCCAGCGCCGAAGGTTGAACTTGCGGGGTAGAGTATTGCTAGAGATTGGCGATAAAGAAAACTAAGTCGAGAAAATAGAAAATCAAGAAAACTCGTTGTCATCCGCCAGTGTAATAAGGTCTTGGCAATCACCAACTACGTAGTCGGGATGAACCGTCGGGATGGAACTCCCGCCTCGGAAGGAGCGTTCGGCCAATCGTGGGTCTTGGACGTCCGGGTACGGGGCGAGATAAGAAGATAACAGCGGCAGCCCGTCCGGGGGTCGTTTTTTTAGAGAGGCTGGGGAATAACCTGGAAGGTCTTTTAGGGTGCCGTGTTCCGGCCTACTCCCCACAGACTGCTCCGGAAAATCGTCCAAAATAAGTCTACATTTTAGATTTCAATAGTGCGGACTAGCATAAGGCTGTTTTCCAAGCGATACCGTAGCTTGGCTCTGAGGGGTATCCTTACTGCTTCGCCAAGGCGTTAGTGACGTCAAGTCTTTCCGGTTTTATAGTATAAGTGTTGTGGTATCTCTACGTTTTCAGCAGCTAGCAGATAAAGCTAATGCATAGGATACAGGGTCTCCTCTAGATACAAGCTCAGAGGGGTTCTCTCCAGACAAGCATCAGTAGACTACTGTATGGAGCTGACAAAGCCAAAGCAGAGAGGTCGGCGAACTCATGCGAATATACTCCTCCTAATGGACCTTGTCATTGGGGCACGTGGGTATTTGTGAGTACTAGTTCAAGTCAACTTCAAACGACTGCTCGTCAACAGACGATGTTCTTCTTCGGGAAAGGTTGCGATGAAAGACGAGTGAAATACTTCCACTACAAATCAGCAGAGGCCTCCCTACCTGTCTTTGCCATGCTAGTACATTCGCACCCATCTACTAGTGAGAAGGGCGCAAGGAAACTGAGCTAGTGATGTGTTTTATAACCTGTTTATGAACACAGATACGGAGTGATGCCCTGAAGAGAAGCATAGCCACACAGGATATCGTTTAAGTTCTTCCAGCAATCAGTCCTCATATGCACCAAGAGTGTAAGTGTAAGACAGGGGTAGTAGCTCAGATAGACCAGCCCAAGGCTTTGACTAAAGATATCTGTGTCCGTTGTTAAACCTTCACTTATCTATGCCCATTCCATGCTTCAGTAAACCCCTCAAACTGTCCACGCTTGAGACGATGGCCGGCACGCTGAGCCGGCTTTCCATTGCTAGCTTCGAAGTCAACCGCCGATTGTTTACCGCTCTTTCGTTCCTTGATCCAACCGCCGCGTGCAATGTTTAGCAATACACTTGAGGTTGAGGTACCCAGGGACCTCTGTCTACCCTGGCAGCCTCTGACGTCCGCTAAGATTTGGGAGACTAGAACTCTTCTTCATCATCTGAAAGTAGCATTCTCGATTTCTTCGCTTGAACATCCATGTGTGCGATGTGAGCCTGATCGACCACGGCCGGTACTTTGAAGTACACGCTGTCGAGCTCGTCGATCAGTTTCGCCTTCGGGTTACAATCAGCATGGCCGGACGAACGATCAGCTACGCGAAAGTTCCGGCAATGATTGCAGTACGGGGAATAGTGTCGTGACTCGAAAACAGTGTCTTGCGCCGGAGGCTCGGTGCTTGATTCCAGAGTTTTGATCGATGACGCCGCGGCTGACAATTGATCACAGAGATCATTGACCGTCCCATTATATTGAACCGGGTCTGGCAGAGGGTATAGGCCGGCTCCACTCAGGAATTTGAGCAGACTCGTCAAGATAACAGCCCGGCAGACGGAAGGTTCGTCCTTCAAATTGAATTTGTCGTTTCCGACACACACATTTGGCGTCGTCTGGGGCTTGTCCATCAGAGAGTCAAGAAGCTGCTCGACTTTGTTAAGGAGTGCAATGATCATTTGCGTCCTTCCGAATCTGATCGCCTCTTCCAGCTTGATGTTAGACTGCTGTGGAAATGATTGGAAAGATTTCAGACATACCAATAATTCCGAGGTTTTGCAATATGTCACAGGTAGCACTCGTGCTGTCACAGCGGGGATGGACAAGTACTGAAGTCCCAGAGTTCAACATCAGGAACCGGGCTTCCGACTTGAACAATATAACGTCGCCCAGTTCCCAAGCAATCCAAATCCTTTGAGCAGCTGTGTCGAGACTTTTTCTGGCTTTTGCGAGGTTGCCCAGCCAATCTGCAGCCCACGGCCGGAGAATCTCCGTCAGGTCATACTTGTCCGTAAGCACGGTGAGGTCATAGAGCTTGTGTTCGCATATCGTTCGAGGTACTTTATCGAACTGGCCATGAACTATGTTCAGCAAGAAGAACAAGGTTTCAGGATCGTCTTCGGGCAGTGTGACGACCCAATCACCGTGACTCGGCTTGGACTCAGCAAACCCTCCGTAGAGCATCCGCTTGAACACAGGCGAGGCTCGAGAAAGTGCTCTGGAACAGACGATGGCGGGGATGCGATCGGGACCAATAACCAGCCGCAGGTCTCCGTCCGGGTCGATCTTCTTCTCGAACTGGGTGATGCCGGCCATGGTAAGAGGGTTGACGAATGAATTTATGAGGGTGATGGATGAGAGGTTGAAAGAAGGGAAGCAGTAAGGTGGTTTTGGGTTGGAGGAGGTGTGGTTGAGGTCTGAAAGTTGAAAAGTGGATTTTGTGTGCCTGTTTACTCAAAGAAAGAACAACCAGCCCAACTTCACTCGCAACGTTGAGATCATTCACGACGCGTCAGTTTATGGTGAAAACAAAACCTACACTCATAAGACACGTGCAGTTCCTGCAATTCAATTTCCACACCGGGAAAGGCATGTCAATTCCCACGCGGGGAAAGACATATCCGTAAAAGAACAGCAAGACAGGCAGAGCCATTTATCGACCCCAATAGGTGAGATATACATACAGTATCAAAGTACCTAAATATACACCAAGCAGGAGCTGCACTTCTTCAGCCCATACTCAGCTTCTGCCTCTCCTCTGAATCGAAGATATCGACTCGGGCGGTCTTAAATTTGCGCGTCGGCGTCCGCTTGGCAAACAACCAGTCCAGCTCCTCGTACGTCCGGCCCTTTGTCTCCGGCAGCCGGAAAAACGCCCACAAAAACACCAGGAACGCTGTCGATCCCCACACCACTGCCGCATATCCCTTCAAGTCCAGCTGGCCAGGATTCATGAAATACGGCTGCAGCACGCCGGCGACAACCGCACATATATAGTATGCATTCCTTGCCAAACAGACCGTCTTCTGCCGCAGCCGCGTGGAGCCCACCTCGGCGGGCAGCGACCAGCCCAGCTGCCCGACCGAGAGCTGGAAGCAGAACGTCCACGCCAGGGTGAGGATGGCCTGCGCCATCCCGACGGGCCCGCGGTCCGTCCAGACGTTGAGTGCGCCGATGAGGAAGAGGATCGCCGACATGGCGGACATGCCGGCGAGGTAGATGGCGCGCCGGCCGAAGTACGGCATCAGCGCGAACCAGTTGACGAGCGTGCCGAGGAAGGCCATGGCGGTGCCGCCCGTGTTGAGCTTGTAGGTCGCGTCGGTGGACAGGCCGACCTGCTGGAAGAAGTAGGTCGAGTTGTAGGCGAAGGTGGATCCCGAGAGGACCTGGCCGGCGAAGGCGACGCAGGCGATCTCGGTGCGGCGACGCTCGACACCGCGGAAGCAGTCAAGGTAGCTTGTGCCTGAGGTCAGGCGTTCTTCTAGTTCGTTGGTGTGGATTATGTCGGCTAGGGTGGCCTTGATGTTGACACCGCGGGCGCCTTTGCGGTAGAGTCGCTCGAGAGACCTCTCGGCTTCGGCGATTTTGCCCTTGCGGACGAGGTGCCATGGTGACTCGGGAGCAAAGAGGAGGGTCGGGATCAACTATAGGCATGACTGGTCAGCGAATGATGTCTGATAGGATAGGAAAGAAACACCTCGGGGTGGCTTACAAAAGCAGGCCACAGCCATTGTAGGGCAAAGGGAATGCGGTACGCCCATTCGTCAGGGCGTTTCACCAGTCCAGCCAACACGCCGGCGGCAATCAGCTGCCCGATGATAAAGCACATGTTTGTATATGAAGTAAGATAGACACGCAGCGCCATGGGCAACACCTCGGACGCATATGCAGGCGCCGACGAGGCGAAGATGCCCCAGGGTAGACCGCATAGGAACTCTCCCACCATCAACACGATGATGTTGGGCGCCAGGAAGGTCATGAATATGGTGCAGGAGAGGACCATCAGCGCACCGAGCAGAACGGGCTTCTGTCCGAAAATGCTGACCAGGTATCCGTTCAGCATGACGCCGAAGAAGCATCCGACGGCCGACGCGTTACCGAGGCCGGCTTGCCAGCCTGCTGATAGCTGGTGCTGGCCGTGTTCATCTACGAACTGGCCGTACTTGGCGGCGAATTGGGGGTAGGCATAGAAGTTGCCGATCAAGATGGTGTCGTAGCCTTCCATAATCTAGAGGTTTCTTACGTCAGCACAGGGAATCTTGAAGATGGTCGAGTCTTCTACTTACCACGCACATGGACACCATCAGACACCAGAAGATGGCCATGGGGCAAGACTGAATAGCCTGCCAGAGAGTGAGAGAGTGCTCGAACTCGATGTGCTCCCTGGCGCCGACCTCGACGACATCAGGCTTGAGTGGGTCATTGTTCTGCAGGCTGCTGGCGTCTTCCAGCTGACCGGCTATTGGGTTGTGCTTCTCATCCATCTCGATGTCCGAGTCGGACCCGGCATCGGATCCGGATAGGAGAGAATGGAGTTCTTCCCGGTCAGCTGAGGACGAGGAGTCGACCGATAATCGCCCCGAGGGGAGCTGACGGAATTGGACGCCATCCCTCGACGAGGAGGCCATCTTGTCCCTTGGACGATACGCAGGCCAGCGGTGAAAGGAATCGGCTAATGGGTAGCAGCCTCAGCCATTCGCTGTGCCACCTAAGTGGCTGCTTGGGAGCGCAGCGGCTCGCCTATTGACTGGAACCAGTTGAGAACTGGAAGGTAACTTTGGACCAGGTTCGGCAGGTCACTACAGATCAGTCTGAGGAAATGAGAGTGTGGAGTTCATATCCCTCATCAACCATCATGTCTTAAAAGTCCGGCGAGAGTAAAAATTTTGCAGACGATGAACAAGATTCGTGGTATACTAGCTTGATCGCGTGGGTGTAGAGGCAGGAAATTGGACCTCAGAGAGACGTCAGCAATGGAGGTCGTTGATGCCGCAGTCAGCTAATGTCACGGGTCGTAAGTTCTACAGGGCTGAGCGGCGGCCTTGGAAGGCTCTCATTGGCCAAACCCCGGACATTTACCGCGGTCTGAGACACCCCTGACGCTATAAACGCTAAGATGTCTGTGGATCGTCAATATGACCCTCGATCTTTAGGTACCTATTCTCAATTTATTGGAAGGACTCTCTCCCCCTTTCGTGAGATAAGATTGCCGCCGTCGTACAGTCGGAGCAACCTTCATGCCTGTTTTCTACTTATAACTATTATTGGATCGACAGCATTGTCCGCCCTTGTCTGTTCTGTACGCTCACTGTCACGTCACAGCAAAAGTACACCGCCAGAGGGGAGATCGATGAAGCTTAAACAGAATGAAGTGCGGACCTCTAAGAAAGAGCCTATCCGTTGCTGAGTTGATGCATGGTCTAGAAACGGCAGATGCTCTGATCATTGCATGTCTGACCGAGAAATAGCCCTGAACATCAGGCCTCAAGTGTGTCCTCCGTCTCGATATATCTTCAGCCCGGCATCGTCAACTACAGAGTCCATGCCGCAACATGAACATTTTGCCCGGCGGAGTACTTGCTTGAACAGCTACCTTGCTATAGATAGACAACCTGATTCTTCGTAACCTATAAAAGTAGGAGCACACCGTGTGCACTATGAATGCCCGTCTTTTCACTGCCCATGTGGAACTCCTTGACCGCGATGCGTCTGGGAGAAGCAGGGTACTTATTCACAGTCTATGGATAGACCGGATTCGCACGCCTGTTCCACGACCACGGGAGGGTGGACGAGGTGATGGGATTTGTAATGCCGGATTGAGAATGTGGTTGATGTCTGAGACATTGGCTTCCCACCCGAACACACCAAAGTTCCACTGAAGTCAGTTACGGGCTGCAATCCAGGCAGTAGTCCTTGGTTCTTCCCGTCCTGAAGGCAGGGAGACCATCTGTTGGCACCGCTAGGTGCAGATAGTGTGCAGTAGATGCCGTCCGGGGTACGTCTGGGGTACAGTACCAGTCTGGATGCCATCTTTTAGCAGGCAGGCAGATTTGTTGTATCCAATGCTCTTTTACTGTGGTAGGTGCACAATGATGTAATTGACCGTGTAGTGCAGTGGGAATTGGTGGTCTCACATGCAAAGCCAAGCAAATATGGCATAGCAGGGGGAAGTTGAGAGGCTGGGAGGTACATAGACTTTGCTGGAAGATTGCACCTTACGAGAAGTACACACAACCTGGGATCCACCCCCGCGCACGGTCATCTGCACACAGCGTCATCCCTCAGATTGAGACAGAAATGCCACTCCGGATGCTATCACGAGCTTCAAGTGGCGCACCCGGGGTGAGAGAATATCGAGGCAGGGAAGAGACGCAGATAAAAATTTGCGGCGTCCAGTTTGCAGATTCCCATGTAAAGGATAAACTCAAGATTTCGGCTAGCGATCAACTGTCTTATTTCCTCTTCTGCTTTCAGAAGTTCGAGAATTCAAGATCGAACTTTGACGGACCCCCAGCCGCGATTTGCGCCCCGCAAACGACTGCATTGTCAAACTGGCAAGTGCGCTACAAGTCTCTCGCTTGCTCTTTCTTCGTCACAAGTCACCCCACCACGCAAGTGAATTCGAACCTGAGCCACCATTTTCTCTCTCGGCCATTCACATCGTGTAGCGATCAACCTTAAGAAGAAGATCAACCTCCAACGTCCCTCAACACTCTTTGTTCTCGCATCTTCCAACTTTCGACCCAAAACAAGTCCGTTTGCTCGCACATCAAATCACAATGTCGACCATCGTGGACTCGAGCCCAACGTCTCACACTCCTCCCCCGCCAAATGCCAAACGTCCAAAAGGTGAGCACCAAACCACAATGCCCCTACCAGACCCCGCACGAGCAGATGCAAGAACGGTCTCGGCCGTGCCCGTCAGCTTGATGAGGTCATCGCCATCTCCGCTGCACAGCCGCATTGTCATGTATACAGCCCCGTCTGTGAACTCCTGCTGACAATAACCTCAAAATACTCAGGCATCCTCAAGAACTCCTACCAACGGTCACCGCCACCCGCACCCGTCGCTCAATCACCAGAGCACCCCGAACTCAAAGACCCCAAAGAGATCACCATCGCCAACACCCACTACAATGCCGGCCACCGCCGCTCATCCTCCGCAGCCAGCCGTCCGGGCGGCGCATCACGCCGGCAGAGCAGCCGCACCCCGTCCGTGACCGCCGAAGAGAACGACAACAACATGCGCCTGAAGTGGGACGAGGCGAACCTCTACCTGACCGAGCAGGAGCGCACCAGCACGATGAAGATCACGGAGCCCAAGACCCCCTACGCCAAACACTACGACCCGTTGGAGGACCCCTCCGACGACGAGGTCGAGCGGGTAGTCACGCCCATGGACGTGGACGAGCTGGACCGCATCGACGGCGTGGAGGGGGCGCACCACCACAAGAAGGCGCATCGGGGCCCCGCCGAGGACGAGATCCCGGGACTGAGCCTCGGCGAGCCCGAGGAGGCGGTCCCCGAACACGAGTTCGAGAAGAGGCCGCGCGCCGTCCACGTCAATAGCAGCGGGAGCGGGCACGGCGACGAGGACGACGAGACGGCGGGGATGACGCCCGAGGAGAGGGAGAAGCACCATCGGTTCCAGGAGATGAGGAAGAAGCACTACGAGATGAAGAATGTGGCCAAGTTTTTGGGGCATCCGGAGGAGTTGGAGGATCCCGAGGAGGAGGAGGAGGATGGGGTTCCGCCGGTGCCGAAGGCGTAGGGCTTGGCGGTTTGGGATGGAGTTGAGTGTGGGTAGCATTGATGGCGGATAGGGCGTTTTGATGCATTGTTGCGGAGGAAATACGATGCGTGACGGAGATTCCTCTATTGCCGATCGTGGTACCTCTCGTTAACTTGCGGAGTTATCAGAGCACGATAGCTTGTCACTCATGGGGATTAATGCCTGTTGGAGGCAGTTTGTGTTGTTTAGGATGGGTACCAGCGTGGATCGTCGTGGCTATTAGATACACAATCGGGCACGGAAGCGTTGCCAATACACCTGTTCCCAATATTGAGGCTGATTGAACTCTTTATATCGGTTCTACCCGGTATATGGACTGTGATTTCGTGGCTCTTTTGGTACAACAACAGAATCAGTGCTCATAGCAACCCTTTCCTCGCCAGCTCAACCTTCCTCTCCGCCTCTCCGGGTTTGAATCCGCCCTTCGAGACACATATCCGCTGTCCCTCTGCTAGTTCGAACTTGTCTTCGTGTGAAGGCCATGCGCAAGGGCAATGATGTGGGTAGTGGACGCATGCTGCCGCCACAATGGTGAGCAAAGTGTCCCATAAGGGCAGCACAAATGTTAGAGGTAAGAACATACCTAGGGTGTCCGGGCACAGGTACTTGTCGCAGTGTGCCCGCTCGTGGTTGGCGCGGTAGACGGACGAGTCGCTGGGGACGTTCTGGGGTTGCTGCTGTTGCTGCTGGCCGCCGCTGAACATTTGCTCGAAGAAGCCGCCGAACTGGGCGCTGGCTGTGCCGATGAGGGCGAAGAGGAGCAGCGGTAGGGATGCGAAGAACCGCATTGTGAGCTGTGGCGTCTGTTGTGTCCTTGCGTTCTCGCACGACCTCAGATTATGAGCAAAAGAAGGTGAACGCAACCGGTTGCAGTGTCTTTTCGTGGCGTCTTGACGTCGGAATGCTGCTTTGCTGGCCAATTCAGTGATGCCAAAGATGCCAAGTGGTGGCAGGCACGACAGGGTAGTTCTTATCTTATCGGCTGTTGGAGGTTGGATGACTAAGCCGAAAACTTCCAACATCCGAGCTCCCAATCGATGGACACGACCGAATTGACGACTGACCTGTCCTGACTATCAAATCCCCGACAGACAGTCCTGCAAACGGTCCAATGCAGCTCATAACTCTGCGGCGGCCCATACAGGCGGCTGCCGTCAACAGCTGCAGACCGCAAGTCGTAGCGTCGCCGGGATGCTCCTTCTCTGACCGGTTCGCGCTCCTCCGGCTCGACGTCGGTCACTCCAGCACCGGCATCAGCGGCCGAAGATGGGCTACCGTCAAGTCACAGGGTGCTTATAAGCTGAAGAACAAGAAGACGATACCCAAGAAGCTCGGAGCGAAGAGGACAGGCGGTATGCAGCCCATGTTGGGAGGTCCCAATGTGCCACAGGGTTTACTGACGAGTTGACACAGATCAATACGTGATTCCCGGCAATATCCTGTACAAGCAACGAGGAACGATATGGCATGCTGGCGAAAATACGATTCTTGGCCGTGACCACACTATCCACGCCGCTGTGGCGGGCTATGTCAAGTACTACAGAGATCCCGCACGACATCCCGACCGCCAATACATCGGCGTCACTTTCAGCAAGGACGACAAGCTCCCGTACCCTCCGAACGCACCTCGCGTCCGTCGTCTAGGCATGGTCGCCGTGCCGCGCAAGACAACCGATACCGCAACTCCAACCCTAAGCACGAGCGGCATCCCCCTCAAGGTCGTACGCAACCCCGTCCTACCAGAGACGAAGGTCACCCCTACAACTCCTACTGCTTCGGACAGTTCCGCAAAGGCCACAACCCCCCCGACAGCAGATGCAGCCGTAGCGGACGTCAAGGCCGCGAAGCGCACCCAGCGACAGACGGCCAAGAAGCGCAAGGCGGAGCTGGCGGCGCTGCGGGCGGCGCAGCGCAAGGTGCAGAAGGAGACGCGCGTGCTGCACCTGCAGCCGGACTACAGCTACCGCGAGCACAACTGGGAGATCGGGCGGCTGGTGGGCGCCGCGGGCCGGGTGCAGGGCGCGGGCAAGACGCGGTCGCGCCGGAGCATGCTGCGGGTGCGCAGGCGCAAGAAGCAGATCGTGTTCGGGACGCGGAAGGCGGAGGCGCGGCGCAGGCGCGAGAGGAGGCTCGAGATCGTCAAGAGGGCGGCGGAGAAGAAGGCCAGGAAGGCGGCCGAGGTGGAGAAGGTGGCTGCTAAGGGGAAGGGGAAGAAGGGGGAGAAGGGGGAGAAGGTGTCGGTGTAGGGGTTGGTGAGGGGGGAGGATTGTATTATATGTTTGGTGTAGGATGTGTAATCATATCGTCAGAATGGGACGCATTATCAGACTGAGGTCACGCTCTTATCCTCCGCCACTTGTCGAGTATGGACTTGTCGAGCATCGACTTGTCGAGCATCGATTCGCACATAGCTCGCTCGTTTTCACCTGTGGGAAGCGTGTCATCCAAAGATGAGTGCTCTCGTATGACCCATTTCTTCCTACCTTAGCTAACAATCCGCTTTTAGGCACCGCGATGTTGCATCAGGTGGCGTCCAATCATACAACTGTTTCGCTCAGCCTCGCCATTGCACTTAGGCACCCAAAGACTCGGCCACTTATCATCATCGAATCTTTCCTTTCTATACCCGTCTAAGTTGTCTCGCTCGTTGAATGCCCTCGTTGCCGTCTCCATTATCACGCAAGACCCGTCAATAAACTGCGCGACTGTGTAGACACTATCCGTGCCAGAGCAGACGCAGGCCGTGGACGACCCGAATTTGGTCGAGGCGCTTTCCGGTCAGAAAAGAACCCTTTCTAGCAGTTGCTGCCTTAGACACGCTCCTGAGAGTTGATCTGACGAAGAAGTTATCCCAGGTGATCTGTTTATATATCATCTCAGAGGTTTTCATTACACGTGGCAGCTATGCGGTTGTTGAACACCACCACGATCGAATTCGCCGAGTTCCTCGGCAATGTGCCTCCCTACGCCATCCTGTCGCATACATGGGGCGAAGAGGAGGTTACCTTCCAAGATATGACACTCAACAAGCAGGCGGCCGGTCTGTAGAAGGGCTACTCTAAGATTCAGGGGGCTTGCAACCAAGCCCGGGCTATAGGCGAATACTCATGCTCGTGGATATGGATCGATACCTGCTGCATCGACAAGTCAAGCAGTGCAGAGCTCTCTGAAGCCATCAATTCCATGTTCAAGTGGTATGAGGAGGCCAGAATATGCTTGGTCTATCTGTCAGACGTCCAAGACAAGCGCGATGAAACACAGTTTTGCTCAAGTCGTTGGTTTACTAGAGGATGGACGCTCCAGGAGCTCCTCGCGCCGAGGAACACCCATTTCTTTACCTCGTCGTGGGAAATTATAGGTACCATGGACGACCTTAAGGCCCAAATAATGCAAGCCACAGGGATCGACGAGTCTTATATTCTTCACAAGTGGTCCCTTTCCTCAGCAAGCGTTGCTCAGAGGATGTCCTGGGCATCCAAGAGAGAGACAACACGCCCGGAAGACGTCGCATATTGTCTCCTGGGTGTCTTTGAGGTGAACATGCCTCTGCTTTACGGTGAAGGCAGATCTAAGGCCTTCATGAGACTCCAGGACGAAATAATGCGGAACTGTAACGACCAATCCATATTTGCCTGGGGATATCTTGACACCAGTCTTTGGGAGAGGCCCAGTTATCTTGCCGACTCCCCACAAGATTTTGCGCATGCTGGAGATATCGTCCGTTGTGAGCTCAATATACCCGAGATCGACTTCATGGTAACATACAGAGGCCTTCCGCTCGATGCTCCCATTTGTCGACCTGTATATGACATCGACGGACCATACTATCTTCCCATAAAGTGTCGTCCTAGGGATGATAAGCTAAGTGTCTTGGCTATCCCCGTCCATTGCTCCAACAAAACAACACAGGAATACTATCGGCTCAGACAACAAGTCATTGTTCTGCCGAGCAAAGTCTGGGACATTGATGCGGTCACATGTCGGTATCTCAGACGCAGAGCCCCGCCCATAGAGCCCTCATGGCTACTTTCGCCTCCTTCAGAATTTGCTCTGCGCAGCATTCCAGCTGGATACCAGATCCGTGACGTATGGCCCGCGACCAATGGTGCTTTCCATCATCGACGCCCAACGGTCCAAGTAGTTGTTGGACCAAGGCAATGTGGACGGCTAAGGACCCGATGGGCTATGTGTATCTGGAATGGACTGGGCATGTTTCTGAAACTGAAAACTCGTGCCCCGATCTGATCTGCTATATGCACTCATTCAAGTTGGCCTTTGGGCTGTCCCTTGGTCATGGGATCTGCGACCTCGCCGAATTTGCTCGGAACTTCGACTTGGGCCACAGCGTAAGAGTTGAGTCTGAGTATTATAGGATCGAAGTCCACCCTCACCACGAGATTAAGGACGGTTACAGCAACGTGGTTATTATCGACGTGCTCAGTCCTTCTTGCCAGCCGTGGTCCTTGGATACATGTTTACACGATACACACAGACTTGAGCTGGTACGCCATGGAGATATTGAAGGGCACCGTCAAGGCCGTGAATGTCAGTCAGATGCGTCCGTTGAGGTTGATACTGCGTCAGAGCTTAGCGACATTCAATCGAATTGGTCCCTTGAGGTTCATGCTGACTAAGAGCTTAACGACATTCAGTCGGATGCGTCCGTTGAGGTTGATACTGCGTCAGAGCTTGCCTTTACCGACATTTGTCCGTGGTCCGAAATAGAAGCTCTCGCTACCAGAGCGACTTCGCCATAGGCGGCCAGCCTGGTGCTCACGTTTGAGCGCGACGCATGCATGTCGAGTATTGTATTCTGGCCGCGATTACGTCGATCATTGTGCCGACTTCAATGATCCCGGTTCCAGAAAGGTGTGGAGAGCGAATACGCGAGCCGGCCCCTTGGATTCCCGACAGCCTTGTCAGCTTCGGCTCTCGCCGCCGCTCTGGAGTGGTGGATTCGGGCGATGCGACCCTAATCCTGGCCCGTCCCGACGCACGATTCCACTCCGGGGATGCCGGAGAGGGGCCGTACAGGCGCCACATGCACCCCACTTGACTTGTCACTTTGTTTACCAAGAAGAGAGGCTGGGACCGATGGATATAAGACCTCACGACGCCATCGGTCTTGGGAAGCTTTAGTTCCCGTTGGCTACGCTTTAGTTCCGAAGTCTGCTGGGAACCATTGATTTTCAGCATGGTCTTGTCAAGCATCCTCAGCGCGGCCCTACTTCTGGCCCCGTCTTTCGCCGCTGCTGATACACAGCCCAGCACGGCGTATGCGACCTACATCAACTTTGCAACTACTGATATCCTCAGCGGTGATGACGGTCTGCCCCCTCACCCCCTCCAGGGCCTGCCATATGGCTATCCTACATATCCCATCACCGTCGACGGCAATGGACGTGAGCAGATCGAAGCTCACTTGACCTTCTTCGAGGGCAAGTACTGGATGCATGCGGCAACCTGGGGTTGTGGGGGGTCAATCTTTGTCTATAGCCATGCTCTGACCGGCCCTACCTATCCTCCCTTCCCAGTGTATGCGCCAGGGGACTATGGCGAGGACGGCAACTGTGGTATCAAGACTTATTCGTCCATTGACTTCACGAACTGGGTCCAGGAGGACTTCTACCAGCCGTCCATTACTGTGGCTAACGTGACAAAGCCTGTCGTGCGCTACAGCAATGCCACGGGGAAATACGTCATGTACATGGGCGGAAATGCTATGAACAACTTCTTCTATGCCACAGCAGACTCACCAGCCGGGCCATGGAGTAACCCGCCGTCGGTTATGCAAGGCACAAACATCAACCACGACTTCGACGTCGCCGAGGGACCGGATGGCACTCACTACATGGTCAGCGACACCTTCACCGGGCTCAACTCACGACCTGACCAGTGGGGCGTACCGGTATGGGACATATGGATCCACCAGCTGGCTCCCAACCTGACGGCGACCATCGACTCGACGGCGGTCCGCATCCGTACCGCCCAGCAATTGATAGCCCAAAACCTAACGCTGGAAGCCGTGGGCTTCTTCTACCACGACGGATACTACTACATCAACTTTGGCTTCACCTGCCAGAACTGCGCGGGCTACATCTACAATTACTACTCGACCAACCCCTTCGGTCCCTACACCGACGGCGGCTTCATCAGCCAGGACGGCTGCAGCGGCCAGAACAAGGGCGCGAACGTACTCCCGTCCCCCAACGGACCGATCGTCCTAGCCGGAAACCTGGGATACCGGACCGGACCGACGGACGTCGTCGTCGAGGGCCAGCTGTGGCACGCGGACAACCACCAGGCCGCGTCGAGCACGTACTTCTTCCCCATCGAGTTCAACAGCGACCACACGCTCAAGAAATTCACCTGCCCGACCTCGATCAAGGTGCCGCTCGCGACCAACGTGACGGCCTCCCCGCCGCCGCCGGTCCCGTTCCGGCTCGACTGCAGGGTCCGCAACTGGGAGTCCCTCCAGGCGGTGTACAGCCCGCCCAAGCAGGGCACGACGCTGGAGTTCGACGTCTGGCAGCGCACGGACAACCTCGGCCCCACGACCAACGCGGGGCCCGTCATGGACGGCCCGCTCAGCGTCACGCTGGACTTTGCGACGGGGCCGAGCGCGAGTTTCGTCTGGGCGCCGAGTAACATCTCGTGGGCGCCGGCCAAGATCAGCATGGATATCGCGGGGAAGCAGCTGGCGAAGATCACGCTGACGACGAATGCGACGAACGGGTGCTACGGGACGCTGGCTGAGCCGAAGGTTGAGAAGGCGGCTAAGTATGGGAAGGTGGTGAATGGGGTGTTTACGGAGTCGACGGCTGCGCAGTTGTATGTGTACCAGTTTTAGCTGTTAGCGTGCCGTATTCAATAGCGCAGTAATCTACAACGGCGTATTTTACAATCTTAATATGTCTAGACAAAGCAAAAAGGAATAAATGCGCAAAGAGGTGAACCTCGTTTAGAAATAGAAGTTGTCCTGGAGGTGGGAAAAAAGCAAAAGAGAGCTCGGATACGGGGAGTCGAACCCCGGGCTGATGAGTGAGAGTCATCGATGTTACCGCTACACCATATCCGATGTTTATCGAATGTGGTTCCGACTTGGATGTGGACTGAGACTCTTAATCAATCTAATAGGGGAGTCACTAATTAGGCATTTTGCAGCCCAGCGATAACAGTGCAGCCAATCAGCGAAGCCCCCCAAACAGGCAGCAGCAATTCACAGCAAACAACAGACCTTCTTGGTATTTATTTTTGATCTTTAGGAAGAGGAAATATAAGTGGCCTGTTTAATGAGGGCTCTTATCCTGTTTGTCGCTTTGCAATCCTTCAAACTTTGCTGAACAGCCCGATACAGCGCACTCTCCGCAATGGAGGAAGACAAACCACTGGCTGAGCTGATGGAGGCTCTGAGCAGGTACCTGAACCGGATCACACTCCAATTGTTGTCTAAATACTCACAAACTTGTCTCCAGTCTCTCCAAGGATGGCAAGTACTCGGACTTGACCGTCGTGTGCGGCGAAACCACCTACCGAAGCCATAAGGCAATCCTCTGCTCTCGGTCGAAGTTCTTCGCTACAGCGTGTGACGGAGGGTTCAAGGTGAGTTCAGGACACTGGTTCCGAAGCATTTATCTCATCAGCACGTCGATCTGACGCGATCAATACACCAGGAAGCCAATACCGGTATCATAGACCTCTCGCAGGACGACCCTCAAGCCGTGAAGATGATGATGCATTACTTCTACCATCTCGATTATCCCCACGTCGCAATGCACGAACCAGCGGCTGGTACGTCAGTCCCAGCCGGCAGCGAGGCAGCGCAGCCATCATCTTTCACGACCAGCCTTACCGCTCCTTCACTTAGCTTTCCGGCCGCGCGCAAGACGGCGACGCCGACGCGCTCCCGCAAGAAGAAAAGCGTCGGGTGGAAGCCGGCGCCTGCGTGGGAGGACATCGACATCGAGATCCGCGACCCGAACCTCATCATCCACGCCAACGTCTACGCGCTAGGCGAGCAGTACGCCGTCGAGGGCTTGAAGGCTGTGGCGCTCGAGAAGTTTGTCAACGAGGTGAAGGTGCATTGGGCGACGGACGACTTCCTCCAGGCCGTCGAGCACGTCTACAGCTTGACGCCGGAGCACGACCGTGGGCTGAGGGACGTGGTCCTGACTGCGTTCCAGGAGCACCGCTGGGACCTGTTGGGGCGGGAGAACGTCAAGCGGTATCTGAGCGACGTGCCGGTTTTGGCGTACGAGGTGCTGATGCATCTGCATAAGCTGGGGGTTTAGGAGGCCCCGGCTCCGAGGCGTTCTTCCGAATCTCCATGTCGGTGTTCGGCTTGCAACAAATATTGAGAGCACTACATGCTTCCTGTATGACCTTATCTAGGTCGCCACGCGTGAAGTCCATAGATCAAGACGATGCGTTTCATTTGGGGGTTCTCACCATGTATTTACAGTAAATTCGGGGATTCATTCGGTCGTTCGGCCAGGCTGTCGGGGCCAGTAGTCCAATTAGAAGCCAAGAATAGTACCCCCACACTCTACCTCTTGGCAGCCCTCCATGCTAGAAGTGGTGTTTCGTGACTGGTGACATCTTTTGTCCTTGTTCTTGTGTAGGCGAATCCGTACCTCACTAACTTCCACGAGACGATCCTTCGGCGTCTGCGCCGCATAAAGAGCCTGAGCCACGATGCAGCTCTGCCACTTCATTCCCGCATTTTCAGCAATGGACTACCTGTTGCTAACTCCCACATCAAGCCGCTGAAGCTTAGGATACTCAATCGGATCATGGCGTCAAGCACCAACACATCGCCCAACCTCACCCTCTTCAGAGGCTGGCGCGACCCCGGCAAACACGTCTGGTCTCCGTTCGTAGTAAAAGTCGAGGCAAGACTGCGCTTCGCGGGCGTCAAATACGTCACCGACGCGGGGTCGCCATTGCACGCACCCAAGGGCAAGATTCCCTACCTCGAGTACCGCGGTCAGCTCCCGGCAGAGGCCGTAGATGCGTCGTCGATCCGCCAAGACGGGAAATCCGATGATGTGGTCTCCCTCTGCGACTCGACCCTCATCATCAAGACCTTGACCCGGTGTGGCGTGCTGCCGAACCTGAATGCGGACTTGTCGGCCAAGGACAAGGCCCTCGACTTTGGCCTGCGGACTATGCTTGAGGACAAGCTCTATTTCTACCACGTACGGCCCTGTTTTCCTCCTATCGTTTTCCGAAACAGCTAATTGACCCTTGTGGCAGACGAGAGAGCGGTGGATCGACAACTACTACACCATGCGCGACCACAGCCTGTGGAGCATCCCGTATCCCGTGCGGGTCGTCGTCGGCATCCTGGCCCACAGGAAGCACTCGGCCATGCTGCACGGCCAGGGCACCCTGCGGTTCACGAACGAGGAGCTGACCGGGTTCAAGCACGAGATCTGGGGGACTATTGCCGGGCTGCTGCAGGCGGCCAGGACAGAGGCGAGGTCGCGGAGCGCTGAGGATCCGTTCTGGGCGCTGGGAGGGGACCAGCCTACCGAAGCTGACGCGACGTTGTTTGGGTTTGTTATCTCGGTGCTCATTTCTACTGCGTGAGTGTTGAATCCTGGAAGACCCCGTCAAACGGACCGGTGCTGACAAGTGAGCAGTGGCCCCGACTCTCAGAAGGTGGTGAAGGGATATCCCATTCTTGTGGAGTATGCGAGACGGATCCATGACAGGTACTTTCCAGATTACGAGAAAGGGACGTTGTTCGAGTCGGGATGATGGGTGTCTGTACAGTGGATTTTGTCTCTTGGATTACGGTTGTGGACAGGTGTGAGTCTTGTACCGCTGCTTCGACAGAAAATACACAAAAGTGCTTCGATGTTTCACCTCAAATTAGCCCTCTTGTCGCGGAACTTGAGGGTATCGCTCTATCTAGATCTAATAATAACCTCTATAGACACACTCGCTAGCTATCAGACACCTCCTTCCACCGATCTGCTATCGTACCCCAGTACTTCTCAGGATGACCCTTCATGTGCCCAACATGCGGCGTATCGTCAAACATCACACATTCCACATCGTACCCCCTGCTCTTCGCATCAGCAGCATGCTCCTCAATATCCTTGTACGAAATGATGTCGTCCGCAGTGGAATACAAATACAACCTCTTCGCCGACCCGACCGACAAACCCTCAGCATCATTCACGGCATTCACGCTAAACTCGGCCGCGCTCTGGTTCCCCGTCACCCACCCCAGAAAATGAATCCCCGCCAGAAAGCCCACCGCCAGCCCCTGCGTCACCACAAACGGCCACGGGAAGAACTGCGCCGTCCCGAGCGCCATCGCCCTCGACCACGGCGCGATGTTGCGGAAGAACTCGGTGTTGCCGGGACACGAGTCGCAGACCAGCATCCGATAGGGTAGCGGCCTACCGAACCGCTCGCGGTAGGCGTGCAGCGTGGCGGCGAAGTTGATGCCCCCCGTGTTGGACATGCAGATCACCAAGACGCGCTCGCGCGCGTGGGCGGCTGCGTCGGTCCCGGGCCCGTAGACGGCGTCGACCACGGGGGCCATGGTCCGACTGCGCTGGGGGAGGGTCTGCGTTATGGCGCGCAGGATGGGGCCGAAGACCACGACGAGGCGCACGGAGGGGTACAGCGTGCGGTAGCCCGAGGCGTATTTCACGGCGTGCTTGGGGTTGCTGTCGCCCCAGCAGTAGAGGATTATGACGGTGGGGGAGGAGGCGGGGATGGATGATGGGGAGGAGCTGGGGAGGACGTAGATTTGGCTGTTGACTACTTCGTAGTCTGCGAAGGCGGGATGTGGTTTCTCCGTCGCATCCGTTGCCATTGTGAAGGAGTTGGGGTGAGTGAGATGGTTGGTGAATGTCGAGCTGGATATGTGGTGAATGTCGAGCTGGATATGTGGTGAATGTCGAGCTGGATATGTAGTCGAGATGATCTCTCGACGATTACCGATCGGGCTCTGCAGCAGGTGGAACTAACTGTTCGGCGACGAGAATTCTCCTCTGTGCTTGGATCGATGTTGCGGATTTGCAGATGCTGACTTCAGCCTTCAAAGCCTCAAGCCAGGGTCAGGGCAAGGGGCCAGGTACTAGTTCCATGGCGTTGTGAACAAAAGTCGTGGGGGTCTTCGCTGCCGTCCTCCGTAATCCAGGCGAGCCTCGGCTTCTCCATCTGCCACCATTCTACTGGCCAACAGCTCCCGAAACTTAGCACGGACAGGGTTGACAGGCAGAAGACGACGACGTCCCACATTAATGTAGAGGTACCTACTTGCAGCCACGATGAAGTCGCATGACAGATATCAAAGCAGAGATAATGTGACTGCAGGGCGTCGGGCTTGAGATGCACCCGTTCCGTTCTTGTAACCCTGGCTGGCATTGCCGGTCTTTACGCAAGAATCAGGCCGAAGATGGGACTTCACATGCCAATAGCCGGGGTCATATTTGACTTGGACGTAAATTTTGGCGGGTTTACCGTCAAAGCGCTAAAAAATTGTTGGGCTCGCGGCCGTGAGCCTAGAGTAGGATCCACGTGTTTATGTCTGTTCTCCGCGGCGGCTGATACATGATCCTTTATGCTTGTTACCCTAACCCTAAGAAAGCCATGCGGGGTATCTTGAGTAGTCCCGGTGGCGGTAGCTAAGTCAGCAACTGCTGACTGATGGTACAAGCCCTACGTCACATCTAAGTCGAACCTCCAGAAATCGAGAAATGTCACGGAACAGCAAGAACAGTACCAAGGGCAACTCGAACCAGTTCGAGTTGCTCAACATTGAGGACGACAGTACGAACGACAATGTCGGTAGCATCACGGTGGCCAATTCGACAAAGGCGGCCAACGCGACCAA